>JACXGK010002528.1:0-20284 GCA_016801125.1 Novumbra hubbsi | reverse complement strand
TCAATAAATCCCTCATTTCCAACTGTTTTGAAAACAAAGCCTGTATAAAACTGACGAGAAAGAAACTGATGGTTTCACTTTCACTAAATGTGCTTAAAGAGTCTTGCCATATTCTTCACTTTTTGGATGAGCTAAGGATTTCAAATGCTATTCATTCCTGTTGCTTTCTGCTCAATAGCATGTATGGCTAGCTGGTGAAAATGTTTCTACCCAGTGAAAGATGTCAGTTGTTTATTTGACTCCCGTTTGTCCGAAAAAACCTCTGTAGCAGGCAAACATTTGCAGTCTTTTCTTCCACTTGAATCTGAGCGTCGGACATTTGGCTATTTGTTTTGTGAAGAGCTGTTCTGGGGTTCAAGGCTACGCCCACTGAACCCAGATGGACGGTCATTTTTTCAAACGGAACATTAAATAACTAACCCTAACCAGTAAAACATATGGAGACCAGTCCGGAACATTTTCTGTATAACTTAAAACAAGTTATACCAAATGGACCTAGTAGTTGCATGCAGACAAGTGGTTGCCAGATCGCTTATTACTACACAAATGAGAAATGTACGCATTGGGTTGCGACAGGCATAGAACATTTCTAAAACAATCAACAGAGAATCAATCTGTGGACCAAATGTGATCCATGGGGACCAATCATTTTTACTCTGCTTTCCTGCAGCGTCTTTCCACACATTTGAGTTAATTGCGTAATCATTTGCCAGGTGCTAATCTTAAAAAAAATTATGTATTTTTCCTGGTCTTTATGTACCATCTTTGAAGATCCTGGTGTATTATTTAAAGCGTTTGAATGTATTGTTTCCGAAAGTCCTAATCCTCACTATTTCAATGTCCGCGATGATAGCAGCACTCACTGATGGTGATTTGGAATATGGGGATAGAGTGGGCATAAATAGCGACCCTTGTGAGTGATTACCGCTGCAGCTGAGAACAGAATGCTATTGTCATATGTAGTCTGCTAATAATGTCATCTACAGATTGGACAGAAACCATGGTAACTCAAGTAAGATGTCAGTGCCTGTAGTGTGCTCTGGCAAAACACTTTACCAACGTTATAAAACGGGTGGGTTAGCAGTGTAACACGGGGCTTCCGGTACACGTCACTACGGTGTGTGTGTGTGTGTGACACAGAAAGGTAGTGATGGAGTGGGTTTTGTAGTAGGAGATATGAAAGGAGTCTTCCAGTTTAACTTGTTTTCCGTTGATTTATTTCACGTGTCTTCAGGTAATGGAGGTTGCCAAGGGAAAAAGCTTTCTGGAGCTCATTGTCGAACTAAATTATTGTGGACGTTCTTGCATCCTTGGGTGACGGTGAGATGTGAAATCTCAAGAGTGCCGAAGAGAAGTGTCTTTCTGCTGCCATACTTGTCTACTTAAAATTTTGTGAACATCAAGGTGAGAAAACGTCTGAATGTTATTTTGGCGAAAGTACGCAAGTGTCCCTCTCAGCCTCGTGTCGTTTTCCTCATCGGCTTGCAATTTCTTTTGCGTACATTTCGATGGCATACACACATGCGTACGTGCATACATTTCTACGGTCCAGCGAATTCTCTCTCTAATCCAGCTGTGCACAACACATCAGGCTGTTCACAACACATCCAGCTGTGCACAACACATCAAGCTGTTCACAACACATCCAGCTGTGCACAACACATCAGGCTGTTCACAACACATCCAGCTGTGCACAACACATCAAGCTGTTCACAACACATCCAGCTGTGCACAACACATCAAGCTGTTCACAACACATCCAGCTGTGCACAACACATCAAGCTGTTCACAACACATCCAGCTGTGCACAACACATCAAGCTGTTCACAACACATCCAGCTGTGCACAACAGGTTGACCGTAATGATGCTCCCTGGACATTTCAGTTGTGAAAGGCGGAGATTGTTTTGGTGAAGTTGTGGTTTTGGGGCCTAAACAAGAAGGCAGAAAAGCCCAGAGGCTGGAAGGCGTTCAGCCACAGTTGGTGAGCTAGTCGATGAACTATTCACAGCCGTAGAGCCCGTGTGGTGGCCTAGGGCAGCCCTGAAAGTGGCACATGCCAACAATTGTACTTCAGGGTCCTGTTCAACAATCGTTTAGCGCACTATAAAGTTAAATCACTCAATGCCTCCCTTTTTTGTTGAAACATCGCAACGCCCAAGTGAGACGAATCCATGATTCGTCTTTGTCGTAGTGTGAGTCTTGGGGAGGATAAAAGTTTCACATTAGACATAGCGTGCATACCATCCTTATAACTGCACGTTACCACCGTGTTTTAACGGTCACTATATACATGCTGGTGCACATGTTTAATATAGTACATGTAGGAATTTGATTATGCAAACTCTAAGCCAATTCTTAGCCTACCGATAATGTCTCCAGTGGGTGAGAACTCATGATGTAATGCTCAATAATGATCCGTGTGCCTCCGCGCTCGAGATGTATCTCTCTATCTCCGTCTCACTCGCTTGTCTTTCCGTCTTTCTCCCACACCCTCACTCACTCAACTTGTTCCGTCTGTTTCGTGTTCTTTACTGTTCTTGCACAACTCTCAGAGAAACAAAACAATGGTTCCACCGGTCAAAAGAGGGCTGTTGAAAACATGTCTGCGTTTTTCGGTCCAAAGAGTTGCTCGCTGCCACAGCTTCTTGTGTGACACACATTTCCGTCTGGCTGGTGGTCGGTGTTGGCAGCTGTTCCCTATCGTCTGGCCTCGGTTATCGATCGGAGCACTTTAGTGTCCCTCTTTTAAGCGTCACCCCAATCAAGGGGAAACGCATGTGAGAGTGTCCGTATTTACTGGGTGGACCCAAGGGCGGCCGAGAACGCCGAACTAACAGAGATGGAAAAGTCCCGTGTGGACAGATTGCCTGTTAAACTGACTTGCAGGGTGGATCTCCCTCCATGTTGTCGCTGCGGTGTAGTTCATTTGAGATAAGGTTTCGCTACATTGAAAGATCCGTTTTGGGAGTTATATGCCAGGAAAACGCATGGGTTGTTCGCAACGGTCGATTATCGACGTTCATCTCTGGCCAATGCAGGTCAAACTCTGCGAGAGCAGTGACGTTTTTGAAAGCCAGAATCTGGATTGGCACCATTCCAGAAGGCTTATGGCGTGTATGGCCAAGTACACCAAGGCAAGGTTGTGCTGTAATGTACTTAACGCTCTTCAAAAATCATCGTAAATGAACAGAGACAGTAAACAAAAAAAAGTATTAGTGTTATCAGTTAACATTAGTGTTATCAGCTAACATTTAATTAACAGCTTTGAGTGGGAGACTGCATAGAAAGTTGTGTCAGAACGTTTCTCTTTACAGAGACCGTCCTAATCCTTCAGAGTTAATCAATTCAATGTATTTTATAAAGCCCTTTTTACATTAGCGGGTGTCACAAAGTGCTTTTACAGACAGACAACCGGAAACTCCAACGAGCAAGCAACAAACGGGTTGATGCACTGTGGCTAGGAAAAACTCCCTGATACTGGAGGAACTGTGGAAATAACCTAGAGAGGAACCACACTCTAGTCTCGTCTTTGGTAAAATTTAGCTCACCCTACATGTTTTCAATGTTATTAAGGTAAATAAATGTGCCCACTTTTTTTCAATTCCCAAACTGGGATCTTTAAAGGTTTCCCTTTACAGTGTGTGGGGGCAAAATACACATGCATCTCCTTCCAGGTTGGTTAATCAAAACTCCAGTTGTTTTCTCTTAATTATTGCCCTAATAGTGGAGCTAGTCTCCTTGTTGTATCATTTGACACTTTAGTCGGTATGTAATAAGTGCAGAATACAAAATGCTTACAAAATGTTTTGTATGCATGTCCATTTTTTTCGGACTAATTTACTTTAGCTTGTAACAGCTATCATTGTCTAAAACAGAATTTTCCTAAACTACATAACAGACAGGATATAATTTAAAGAAGCCCCAGCTATAACTCCTCTGCCCCTAACAAAAGAAATGGTAACCAAGTTTAAAATCTGATCAGCTATCTTCGTAAAAACGAAGAAAGAAAGAAAAAGCAATTTCTCACGATGTGCGCTAGCATCAAGTGAATATGAATTAATCCGCGTTTTTTTAGATGTTAACTAGGGCGTGGCCTCGCCCTCCAGGTAAATGTGCCCTGCTGTATAAGGAAGCGGTAAAGGAAATGTCAATTTTCATAGATATGATCAGAGCCAAGCCTCTGGTAGATGCAAAACCTCTCATGCAGATGCAGGCTGTCGGGATGACTTGTCCTCAACCTGCGCTTTCTGCAATATCTCAGGCTTTCTAAAGTTTACTGAATTAACACCTCCTGGCAATGTTTCACATCGGCTTTTCAGGGGCGTCCCAATATTTCTACGACATTCTTTGCGACTCACACTCTGACAGTTTTTGGAAATATCTGTACCTTGGTTACTCATTAGATTACGCAGGAATTAGTCTCTGTTGTGGTTTTATGGGACAGCAACACGGCCAGATTAAGCTCCACATAAAAGGGATTAAGACAGGTCTGCTCCGAAGATGTAATGACACTTCATGCGTTTACCAGCGCTCATGTTAATTCTGGTCGAACGAATGTAGCTTACCTGTAAGAAACGGCAACCAAAACCTGTTTACCTTGCTAGCCTATTATATCTGATTGTTGTTAGTTGTGCATGTAGCGCATGTGTCAGTGTCTCCATACGTTCGCCTGTGCTCTGGATTATTTACGCCAAACGTAGATGTGGAATCAGCCACCCATAATGACAACGCTGTGATTTAAAACATAGGGCAAGTGAGGTCTGCCTGTTTTGATTGACTTGGCATCTTGTGCCACGCGATCCCATTTCTCATTTTGAATGAAGGCACCAGGCCATGTGTTCTAATAATGTAAAGGTCAGAAGGTGCCTTCTCACCACACTGAGACATTTAGTTGTTCCTGAGCTGACAAAGTCCACTTGGACCAACCCAACATTCAGCAATGTCATGCATAGCTATATCCATATAAATAGAATCCAGGCTACTCTGTAAAAAAGAAAACGGTAAGACATAGGGTAAAATAAACATGAACTAACTAACAAAAAAACATGTGTAAGTTTGCTTTGGTGCAAATATATTTTAAAATTTAGACCACACTGAATGGCATTCCAAATATTTAAAAGTATTAGTTTTAGCCAGTTTTACCCTGTGCTGAATAGGCCCACAGTATCTCCAGCACTATCCAGTCCTGAGAGTGCGTTTGGTAACCGCAGTTCTTCCAACTAATTGTCCCTGTTAGATTTCAGGATGCTTATAAAAACAGACATCAATGTCTGGCCCTTCTAGATGTCAGGAACTCCCAGCCAACTGAAGTGTCTAATAGACAGCTGTGTATGTGTGTGTGTGTGTGTGAAAATATCTAACGGAACACTGCTGTTGTTTTCTCCTTTTTGACAAAATGATTGCATTCTTCAACAGGGATTCATCGCTGAGGTTTTCATGCTTAACAAGGACTCTATTTGGCCACTGACCTCCATAGAGCCAGTGACACTGGGAAAGCCCTACTGTCACCAGTGCCACATCTCAGCTCTGGCCAGACCGTGTGCCCCCCCCCCCCCCTGAGGGCGGCGGTCTCCCAGCGCTGCAGCTCTTTGATGTGGCTAAGGTCACTGGAGTCTTTTATATGCTTAAGGTCTCCCGTTACCGTGGTTGGCAGGGTGTCACGCTTCCTTTGTCAGCCACTGGGCTTAACAGCGGCAGCCCGTTGCAAAACAGTCAGTTGTGTGTCATTAGACAACCCCCCCCCCTACCACCCCCCCAGTACTGGCAACCGCAGGGTCCTGGATCAATCAATTGGATGCCTGCTACAAGGGGAGCTGCGCAGAGTTTTATGGACGAGCTGAACTCAATGGAAGCCTTTTACTGGAGCCAGTGGGGCTTTAGGCAAGCCCCCCCCCCCCCCTAATGTGGTGGGGGAGAAGCTGTGCAAACACACACACACACACACACATCTGTGAAACAATAAAGTCCACAGTCAAACACCAAGGTTGCGACCCCTTTTCCTTATCTGGATGCTTCAGACGGTATACTATACAGCGTGCAAACAGCGGGCCTATTCAGTACCGCCTGACGTTAACCACTAACCCTGTCTGTGTCGAGTGATGGGGCGGGGCTAACCCCATAGCCTGAGAATGAATGACCCTGTCAGCTGAGGTCTTCATGGGTTCCCTTGAACCACAGCCGTCCTTTCGGCAATCAGGGTGGCGACGGACCGCAGAAAGACATTTGTGTGCGGAGCGTTGTTTGCCGAGGGCTGTGTCTGAGCACTGCGACGTTGGCGATTCTCTCGTGTAGGAATGTGCGACTGAATGTGTCGTCGCTACACCCGCTGTTTGGGGCAGACCTGCTGCAACGCATCCAACACACACACACACGCGTTCTACACACCCGCTCTGAAAGGCTGCCATTCCTGGGGCGTGTGGAAAGCCAGTGTGGAAAGCCAGCTGTACACACTGGGTTAGGGAAGAAAGGGAAATCTGGGTGTCAGAGGGGGACGTTCCAGCTGTGGAACGTCAGGGGGGGGGGGGGTATGCTACCCAGCCTGGCGCACTTTACGATCACCCAAGGCCTCACGTGGTAGGACATTGTCTGGGCCGGACCAGATGTGTCTACTGGTAAGACCCTAGGACAGGGCGAGAGAGATTCTTTTGTGTGTAATTCCTCTCCCTTTCTTTAAGTCCCTGGGAGATCGAGGGCCACCTGTGAGGTCCCGGCATCCGTACGCGGGGTTGAGCGCTTTGTCAGCTCCTGGTCCTGGAACCAAGTCATTCCAAGGTGGAGTCATGCTCCGCTTGGGTTGCCAGCGTCTCTTGGGCCGCGGCGGTTCTTCACGCTCAAGCTTTTTGTGGCAGTGTCGCGCACGCAGATTAACCGTAGTCCGGGGATAAAAAAAGGCTTTTCAATGGAGATTTTCCATTGATCTTGATGTTTTAGTCATGGACTAGGTTGGCTCTCCGACTGGTATACCACGTGTATATGTTTTACATCCCTTGTGATTCATATTTAAGTTTCCTTTATGCAATTAGAACCCTTTGATGATCCTATGGTTTTAGACAAAAGATAATTTTTTCTCTCACAGGTCTTTGTTGTCTTTGTATCACAGCTAAGTACCTGCTGGTGGAGTGTGGATAGTCTGATATATTGAACAATATTTGCACATTTGCAGTTTAGTAAATCTTTTCCCCAAGAAACATAATAGGTATTTTTCTACGCAGTCCTATTCCGGCTAGTACAAAAAGGTGTTAAAGTTGTCGTGGCAACGTGACTCATCACCAAACAACCTTTTTATTACATTCTAGAAGCTTTCTTGGCAAACAACAAAAGTGAGTTCTTACTACCAAAGCTGGCTGGCTCACGTGTCCATCCTGCAGGGGAAATACAACCCTGGCAGAGATGCTTGCAATGTGTTCATACCGTCTCGATTGTGTGGCTTAGATGAGTGATTCCGGCTAATGAGTCAGGGGGAACTCCTGGTTTATTTGCACACATCGACGCGTGTTAATTATAGACCACCTGGCTGAAAATTAACCCTCCACCTTGTGAGCAATATGTTTAGTTCCACAGTCACCGTGCATGCCCCTCCGTACAGTATGTGTAAGGCGTTAATTCCAGTCCATATCTTTATACCGTAAATCCATTGGACTTTATTGTATTCTCAATATTGCGTTTGTTTCTAAAGGTCCTCGGTTTCTTTCTAGCAGGTCAACGGAAATAATATGTATTTCATAGAAGGTTTAATGTCGGTGTGAGTTTTCGAACACCATCCATTCGGAGCAGTTGGCTCCTGTCGGTTTAAGGTCCTAATCACTCCGAATTGGTCACATTCGCTGGCCTTTGACACTAAGGAGTAGCCAAGTCGTCCGCCCTTAGCCTCCAGAGGCCAAGCTGTTAAAGCTTTCCTCCGAGCTACGGCTACATGGTCTCTGTGCCATACCCGCGGCAGAGTTTGCCTGTCCGTTCGAAAGCTGCGGACTGCAGCCCGTTGTGTGTAGTGGCACTATAAATAAGGTGTTTAGTCCACAAAACGGCTCTTCTTTGCCACAAAATAATCAAGTCGCTCCTGATACTGTTTTAACCCGCGACTGTTTGCCTCACAGCACGGGCGGATGCTCGCATTCCGTAGATGATCTCCTTTGTGTGCAAGCTGTGGGTCATCGGAAAGCACAGTACCGCTTGAACATTTGGTAACATTTTGCTCAAAGCGACGTTTTTGTATTGCTAATGCCTTTTCAGAAAGCAGCTAGAATGCCGTGATTCTGTGGGTTTCTCACAGGATGTATGACAGACGTTAGTCAGCAAAACGAACCAAGAGGAAAGGCGTCTGTTTTCGAGGCGATCAGAATTTTTTAAAGTGCGGTTATTATTTAACAACGGTACCATGCGTGTCGTTGACATCCAGCCACAGTTTGTTCTACAAATACATGTTGGCAAACTAAAACGGTTCTTAGTCAGGTGCAGTCAGATCATAAACAGATGTTAATTGCCCCGGGCCATCCACTGTTACCTAACACATGGCCAGGCAGAAGGTTGCAGAGGATGGTCTGTCTGTGTCCCAGTTGCCCTAATTGATTTTATGCGTTTTGTTTAAAGAGTAACAGCCGGAGAGCTGTATATATATTTGATTGACCAATCAGGAAAGCCTTTAAATAATCCTAGCCTTGAAGACGATTGTTAGGAGATGCAGATGCTTACAGAAAACCTTGTTGCATTCGTTTGGAACAGATATTTTAACTGAAAGGCAACCATCCCTGGAATATTGTAGTGTTATTTCGAATAATATTGGCGAACTCCTGCGACAAGCACCTTTCATTATTCCAGTTAATATTCAACGATCTTGCCGTTTACCGTTGTTTTTCTCGCAATCAACTCAGCCACCACATTGTCTTGTTTATGGTGTTTATATTTTGAACGTAGGCCTACAGTGCCCTCATCAATTATTGACGCCCTAGGCGATTAAGAACGATAAAAGGCTGTGAGAACATATGACAGTTATTCACATTCATTTTACTATTATTGGCACCACTGCATTTGATACTTTGTGTCTGGTTGCCTAGAGACCATCTGAGACCATGGCTCTGTATAGAATCTCTTTGATCCTTCAGGGTCTTTGGTACTTGCCTTTTGATTCAAATATTCAGCTCACGCCATTGGGATTTAGGTCAGAGGACTGTAATCGCCATTGCAAAATCTTTGGATTGTTTAGCTTCCTGGTAGAAGTATGCAAGTAACAGTAGACATTTCGTAGCAACGGCATTTCAGATCTATATGCCAGGGTGGTCCTGTGTAAAATGCACGTGGGAACTTTTGTATTAAAAGCAATGGACCGAATACACATTGGTAAGCTAGCGGTGTACAGAAAAAACCAGTAGCTACGCATCTTACAATAGACATGTTACAGTAAACCGGTTTAAAGGGCTATTCTACAGTATCCCTCATCCGTTCCTCACACCCCTCTGACAGTCCCCGCTCTCGGACTTTGACTAACTCTGAATTAGTCAAATAAATCTGTCAGGGTGGACATTCCCTCAGCAGTTCATCTACTAATGTTCCTGTAGTAAGCAACATAATATTGTTGCGATCTACTAGTTGCTATCTTGGCTAATTACGTCTTTTGCCTCCAGAAGTTCATTCTGTTTTTCCGAAGAAGGTTACGGCTGTTTTCTTCTAGATAATCCCCAAATGTGGTGAAGAGGAAACCTAAGATTTAGAATTTCATGATGCACCAGAAATAAGATGTTGGGAAGATTCCCCGACTTTGTTAGAGAAGCCGTTTAACAATTGCCTGTGAATTTACTCCTTCGTGAATCGAGTAACATTTTCCAGGTAGACCAGGTTTTATATGAAATCTTCAATTCAAAAGCCTTCTCTTGTTAATGTAATCTGAGTGAGTAACCTGACCGAATGATAGATTTGGATCATAAGATCACAAGACTTGTAGGTGCGATCCCAACATCAGCTGACACCTTGCTGAGCCAATGCCCACGCGTGTTTGCTGAAGTAGCGGCAATTATTGATCACCTCTCAAGCTCTTGTTTTAACATGTTTCTCTTTGACAACCATGTGAAAAATAAACTGTGAACCTTCTGGATACACATTTGGAATAATACCATTTAATAAATTAGTAAAAAGACAGTATCCTCATTTGCTATGATTACATTTTCCCTAGTAGGTGTGTGGATGTATTTTCTGTAGTATTTGTTTTCATTATTCTTTGTAACCGGATATCTGTTTTTCAACCGTGTTTGGCACCAGGAGGCAGACATGGAAAAAACAATAACAACCGCTCATTTTGGTTTTCTGCTGCAGAAAGTCTCTCTTCAGACCATCAGAAATAACACCTGAAAGTCGAGCTTTACTGCCTCCATCCACGCCATTAAGACAGCCTTTGACCGATGGTCAAGCTTCTCTTTGCATTGTTTACGTCTGTCTCTGGGGACCTCTAACACAGCAGAATGTCTGTGAGGAAGGAGGTAAAAGGATGAAAGTATTTTTCTTCATCTTAGAGCATGTTGATTCCAACATCCAGGAAGGGCTGTGTACCTGATAGACAAACACTGTCAAGTCTTAGTGGTCCTCAATTAACTATGTGTGGTTTATTTTTTTTGTAGAGTAAATAGGAAACGGTGACGTATGAATAAGGTATAATGTAACCACCCACACAAACCGAAATCAAACAGTGTTTTTGTTACAACCACGACTATGATCCCGGTTTGCGATGGATTCTGCTGGCACTCCCTAGTTGCACACACATGCCCGCCATTTGTCATTCTTCTTGGCAGGTCCGGTATGGTGTAGCCTATCACGTTCCCCCAAGCCCTCGAAGGTTGAGGGAAGGGCTCTGAGGCTTACCAGACACGTACCCTTAACTCAACTCTCTGTGTCCTTGCCTGTCACCTAAATCAAGCGCGTTCACTTTTCTAGCAACCTCCCCCCCTCCGCTCCGAGCCCCCCCACACCCCTGTCAGACTGAGAACAAATCCAACGTGTAGTGAGAGACGGTCTGCTGTTTTTCTGAATGTTTTTTGATGGAGGACACTGAGTTTACGATGTCCTTGTTCAAACAGCTGAGCCAGATAGCACTTATCCTCGAGTTACCACCTGCTTTAGAGTGCTGTGGCTGTGGGGGTGTATTATTCTTTATCCACCTCTTCCACCCGTGACTGGACGCCCTAACATGGCGGAGGGGTCTCCCGTAACCCCACTGTCTGTGGTCAATAAGGGAATGATGCGTTTTGATACTCCGACTTCAGTAACCTGGTAGCTAAAACAGTTGTCTGTATCCATGTTGTTGGGGGGGGGGACCAGCCCCTTACGATGCTCTGGTCAGGGCTGCTCACTCCCCAGTATAGATCGTTACCCGATCCCTCAGATGGAATGCCACCACGTCTTGACGACGGCCAAATCCAGATACGTATCAGCCGGTCCGTTGGGACGGGCAGTATATCACTTCGATGCGTCTGAGCCGGCACACATGTAGGCCTGCATCTGGGCCGACACATACTGAAGACCCCGATACCCCAACTGTCTGTGTTCCTGCCTCGCTGTCCTCTGTGGAGGGCCCAACGTGGGGGGAAATAAAACCCCATTCTGGTGGGTTATAGTTGTAAAGGAACGGTTGCTATGACACCATGGGTTCTTCAATGTGGCCTGATCACTCAAACCACTCTATTTGAAATTAAATTAACTAAAGGTACATTTGGCTCAAAGCAGGGCCACCGAAGCGCCTTAATGAGATTTTGCTCACCTGACATCTACCGTTGTGTTTCTGCTCCTTGTTGCGTAACCTTTTTCCCCCCGGTGAAAAGAATAACTTCCAGTGAAAGAGGGTACAGCCTGAACGGTCAGCCTGCTGTCCCCTAGACCTCCTAACAAGGGGAACGCGGCTCTCCTTTTGGCTCCCTCAGTCCAGACGAGGAGTCGGGATAGACCTCCCGGGACACATTTAATGTCCTCGGCTAGTAAATCTGCACAGATGGTGAGTTTTAATGCAATGTGGTACCGTGTGACTTCTTCAGAGAGAGTGAGAGACGACAGTGTTTTCAAATTGTGGAGGTCAGGCCCGGAGGTAAATGTGGATGATTTACAGCGAAGGCCCCTTTTAGCTCTGGCGGGGTTATGCAATTACAGATCATTCTGGAGCTTTGTCACGATGTCCCGTTATGATATGCCGGGCCTGCCTTTAGAGGCTGTAACCATGGAAGTGTGTGGTGGTGGTGGGGGGGGGGGGTTCTGGGACCTGAGGAGGGAACTGGGCGGTTGAGGCCTTGACTTGGCAGGACCCGGGGAGCCTGACTGTGCAACCCCACGCCGTCCCGTTGCCTGGGCCAGCTGTCTTCCGAGTGTGCCAGCACTGGTAACCCCAACAGGCACTGGTTACCAAACCACACTCGTGCCTATTCGGAAACACATCTGCTGTTTACAAAGGCCCTTTCTTCACCAGGATTTGATGTCTGGGGAGGGGTAATCGTTTGTAATTATTGTAATAATTGATATTATTTTCCATAGGAAATCTTGTTTTTCATCTGCAATTTTTTGATATTGATATTTGCCCCAATCTGGCCACCAGTATAACCAAAAATAATCCTCAGTGCTGTTACCACTGGCAGTCTGTTGGGCCTGCCAGTGGTAACCTTACACCCCTTCCCAAGAGACACACATCTGCAGTTACCTCGGCAGACATGTCCACATTGTTTCAAGCCATTTCCACCCTGGTTGGTTGGTTATAAGAGGTGGGGTTAACCTTATTCCTAAAGTTTCGGAGATTATTACCGAATTTCAAACCAGTCGAAGAAATTTCGCAGAACATGGCGCTATGATTAAACTTTTAGGAAAAAGTTCCTGTCAAAGTAATAATGTTACAGTAATGTACTGAGTGACGTTAGAGTAAAACACCGGGGAAGTTCAACAAATGCCCGTCAAGATTCCTAAAAGAGTTGAGAATGTTCCAAAGCCAAGATAACCTTCCTACTACGTTGTGCTTGCTCGTTTTTTTTGAGGCGGGAGTTTTTAATTAATCACGAGGAATGTAAATCTGCAGTTCAGCCCCAGTCGTATTTGGGTCAACTGACTGCACCAGTGGAACTGCTGCCTTTGAGCTGTTTGCTAAGTGTGGGGGTATGAAAATAGCCGGGGCTTGTTCCCTCCGTATCGGTCCGGTAACGGCAACGTTGAGGGATACCCGCGTGCCGTAGCGCTCCTCTCCTCCGGACGTTCGGTCGTCCTTCCCGTTGTGCAATCTTTTCATCGTAAGGCGAGCTGTGAATGAATTTAACACAACATGAGGAGTTTTGGCTAATGCTGGCACCGTACCTCCTCATTTCTGTGTTTGTTTACTTTTGGTTCACACTTGCTTCTTGGAAGCATTTTCTTCTAATAATCAGTTAGGCTATGAGTCTTATGCCGAGTAAAGGGACCCCAGATAACGTGTGTGACACGTACCGTCAGGAATCTTTTTTGCTGTGTCGGGGGTGGGGAGAGAATACAGTGTTTGTCTATTGCGATTGTGTGGATCTTGTCAATGTGCAGCATGTCTCATTGTTTTCTTTCTCCAGTGTAGACTTCAGGGTCACTCACGGGAATGCTTGGGCCAGAAACCCCCTTAGTGATACCTGCCAACATCTTGGTATGCACACTGTTTCATTAAGCTCAGAGAATGTCTGTGGGAAATTGTTGCAGAAGCTACTTGGCACCTAACTGATTAAGGTTGGGGGGCGGGCATTAGGGTTTGGGCCTGCTTTACTAACTCAGGTTTATCGCCATTAAGGGGCTTCGCTAGGTAGGACTTATCTTGGTTTGCACAATCAATTTATCAATCGTATTTATAAAGCCCTTTTTTCAGCCGCAGTTGTCACAATGTGCTTATACAAAACAACTCGCCAGAAACCCCAAAGAGCAAGCAAAAGCCGTGGTGAAGCACAGTGGCTAGGAAAAACACCCTAAAATTGCCAAAATGTAGGAAGGAGGAAACCTAGAGAGGAACCACACTCAGAGTGGTGACTAGTCCTCTTCTGGCTGCCGCGTGAACATTTTAAGAGTAGAAGTTGTAACAATTAATAATGAGACTCGTGGGCAGTGCCACCTAATCCAGTTCCGACGCATGAACAGATGGACAAGGACAGGGACGACCCAGGGGGGGGAGATGGTCAGCAGAGTGGCAGCTGCAACACAACCAGGAGGGCTTTGGACAGGGATAGGGACAGCAACGAGTCCTTTAAGCACGGTATTCCGGAGGTGTAGGCCAGGACCTCATGTCCTCCTGTGTTTAAATGAAGCAGAAGACAAGAAAAAGATAGAAAACGTATTTCTTCCATGTGAAAGGATTTTGATCTTACCAACTCTACTTTTTTTGTTGTAAATAAGATTCTAGCAGTTGAGTTCATCAGGGTAACCAAAGAGAAGGGCATTGCAGTAATTTGATTTTTGGTAAACATTTTTGCAATGTACCGAAGAGGGCAAAAAGTAGCTCTTGAGATATATTTTAAATGTTCATCAAAAGACAAGTTAGGGATAAGGGAAACGCTGAGTTAAGATATAAAGCTAAAACATACCCTTGTGTCAAGTTTTCAATCTCTCCAAGAGAAGGGAGTGATCAATAGTGTCAAAGACAGCACAAAGATCAAGACGAAACGGAATGAATGCGGAGGCCATCATAAGGTCATTTATCATCTACGCCGGTGCAGTCTCACGGCTATGATTGGGACTGAAACCAGACTGGAAGGCATGTAGTTGTTGGGAAAACAGAAGTTTTGAGAGGAATGGGAAGTTTCAGAAACTTAATACAGTTCCAACTCAATTGTCTTCACACGTACAAAACTCCATGGAAGGTGGTGCCTTGAGCTGTCGGTAGCTGCAAGTTTACACACGCAAATAATCTAGAGCCTTGTGTCTTCTTCCATTTTTGTCTCGGGAAAAGGTAGCATAATGAAAACCCTAACCCTGAATTCCACTTTGCACAAGAGAATAGTTGTGGAGGATGTGAGACCATCTGGCTGAACTGAAAATGGATCCACAAATCCTGAATGGCTAATAAACAAGAAGTGGAGGGCTATTGAATGGCTGGGTGAAAGCCCAGATCTTAATCCTAAATAAATTATGAGGGTGACTTCATGCATCTTTTACATGCCAAAAAGTCACACTTTGTGTAGACGTTTTCCTTTTCAATGTATGTGACTAATAGATAATTACGAAGAACATCTAGTATGTGGTGTTATCCCCACCAAATGGAATGTGCTTACGTTTTACTGCATAGTTACATAAATTATGGAAAAGTGTCATTTTGTTTCAGGAGGTGCACTTAACTCCACACTGAATTGTGTTTCTGAACGTCACTCAGAAACATCTGCAGCCCATCTGCGCCTTATTCAATGGCGAGTTGCCACCCTTCAGGATGTCACTTGTCACTCGAAAACAACCCACCGACAACAAGGGCCACTTTGTAAAGTGGCTGTCTGGCCACTGGGGAACTCTAGCTGGCTACGTGCGAACACGTGTTCCCCTCTTCGAACCACTGTCGCCAACCTCCCCCGAATGGTCGAGCTGACAGGATGATGGAGAGTGGTTGCCGAGGGAGACAGAGGTACCTCTTGTTTGCCAGGCCGGGTTTGTGTCGGGGGGGGCGAAATCCAAACATTCTCTCCCGTTTCCTCCCAGTCTGACCTTCATGTTCAGCACCGGTCTGATGGGGTTGTGGGTGGGTCAAAACATGCCCTCATAGTCCTTCAGAGGGATTTTACCTAAAGCAGGGATTCCCAACCTATGGAGCGCATCCTTGAAATGGGGCGCATGTGCTTCCTGGTGTTGGGAAGGGGGGGGCTTATATAATTTTCACCCATTTCAACGTGTGTGACAGGAGTACATTTTATTGTTTTATAAAATTATTATAATAGCCCTGTTCGTATTTCAAGGAGATGCAAAGCAACTTTTCCTTTATAGCAACGTGCACACATGTATGGTTGCTGCAAAATGTATCAAATGTAAAATAAGGAGCCTTTCTGTAAAAAGGTTGGGAAATCCTGATCGAGAGCTGTGCCAATATCCTGGCATTTGGCAGGTATCTTTTTATAAGGATAAGAAACCTATATCCATGTTGAATGTTTGAAATGAAATACTTTAGCATAGCAGACCTTGTTTTGCTTTTGTCCGACTTAATTGAGGTCTTAGAACATGCGGTTCAATGTTGACCTACAGTTTATTTTTCCCCTTTTGAAACGTAGCGTTGCTGGATATGCCTCATGGGCTTAGAGTATGTGTTTTCTTCAAGGGTATCCTGCTGTCATGTGTTCGCGGTAACGTGCAGCATTATATGTTAGTTTTGTTGTTGCTAAATGTGAACATCATTTATACTCATACGTAAGCAGCAGTTTAATCAAATGGACTGCTTCTGAACACCCCCCCCCCCCCCCCCCCCCCCCCCCCCCCCCCCCCACCACCACAGAAGTACCTACCCACCCCCCGCCCCAGGCTCTTTGTCGTCTCTTTGTTACGCTCTGAAGCCGATTACATTGCACGGTGTCTAATGAAAGCTAATCTCGTGTCAGGCTTTAGCGCGGCGCTACGACCGGTAAACTGACATCTTCCTGATGGGGCCGTCGGCTGGCTGGGCTTTGTAGTGCGGGAGATGGAGATGTCGTTGGTGGGGAGGCGCTTCGGTTAGCGACCGGAAAAGGTCACGCTGTAAAGAACATGGCGACGTCTGTCTTTCAGGTGACACGGCGCCGTTGTGGGCTGCGGAAAACATGGAAAGCACAGTCACTTGAGAGCACGTCTGCTCCCGGTGTTTGGTGTAGAACTGGGTGTTATGCATAGGGATTTGAGGGTAATGTTTTCCCAGAACGGAGATTGTCAAAAGCTGTTTATTATTTAGGGAGACCCGCCTACTTTACTGACTTTTCCAACTCCTTCCTGTACTCACTGACTCGTCTAATCAGCCCCTCCCATGTCCTCCTCAACCCCTCCCCTTTCGCCCCAGCCCCTCACCTTTTCACCTCAGCCCCTCCCATGTCCCCCTCAGCCCCTCCCATGTCCTTATCAGCCCCTCCCCTTTCCCCTCAGCCCCTCCCCATTCCCCCCCAGCCCCTCCCCTCCCATTTCCCCGCAGCCCCATCAGCAGTACCGTGTGGGCCGGGAGCCAGGACGGGGCACCAGTAAGGGAGATCCCAGAGAGCGAGAGAGGAGGATTACTCTGTCATTAATCTCCCAAAAAAAGCACTCAAACCCCAGGGTCTTTTAAAAGTGCTTTGAATTCAACCATCTCAGCGCCGAGGGTCTCTGGGATGCGGACCGGCTAGATTCAGCGGTGGCCCCTCTGCCTGCACAGTGTCATTCCAAGGACAGGGTCACGTTTATTTTAACACCCAAGTATTATGTAGTGTAGCTAATGTTGGCTGATGGCTGCTACCACCGCTGCCTCACAGGGCGATCACTCCCCTCGGTGGTAGTCAGATCCGTTTTTTGAACACCATTTTGTTTGGGACGGTTGGGGGGGGGGGACCCGTAGGAGACACGTGGGTGACTTTGGCAAACGCCGTAGTGTGTTTGCCAAAATCCGGGTGTTTTACCCCACGACGGATTAGATAAAAGATGAGACCGGGGCTTTGCTGCTCTGTTTCCGTGACAACACCATTGTGCTTTTGAAAAAGAAAATAAAAAACGGTTAAGTAGGAATGCGTGTCATACCATCGAGCTGTGTTTGTTTTTGTGTGATGTGGAGGATTGGGTGGTTATTCAGCATTCTGACTGTACGTATTGAAAATGGGTATTAAAATATTATCTTTTGTAATTACTTATAAAAACAGCCCCGTTTGAGTCAAATACCCCAGGGACGGAATGGTATTAAAAAAATTAAGGCAGTCGAAATTGCTATATTTAAAATGTGGAATAGTTTTAGAAAACACGAACAAATTAAACATTGATTTGAATACAATTCCCTACTGACTTAAGTGTGCTTTCTTGTTTTAAAAAAAATAATATTCATTGGAATATTTATGAACTGAAGTGCTTCTTACAAACCAGCTCTAATACAATTAGTGTGCCCTGATATCATGGCCAACTACAATAATATGGGTGTCTGTATGTCATGCCTTTGTGGAGAAAGATTTGAACGTTCAAGCAGCTATCCCCCAATCTCGCATCCTCTGGAAATGTGTCTGTGAGTGTGCATCAAATGGCACTGTCCCTGGAGTATACCACCTGACTACACTGACCACATTAAACTAATATGTAGAATTGTCTAGAACTCGCTTCTGAGCTTGCACCGTAATGGAGTCTCAATTGCACTATGAAAATTGACATTCAGTTTTTCAATCATGGTCGGGTCTTATTTGTACTGTTTTTACGACTCTAGGCTGCCTGAGAATCTAACCAGACAGCAGCTAGCTAGCTTGGTAATCTAGTTGACTTCATAAAATGTGTGGTTTGGAATTACCATTATTACAGTGTGTCTCACAGCCAGACAAACAAATAATTCATGGAAAAGCAAGACTGGTATAACAATCTTAAAACGCATAACAATTATGCTAATAAGTATGACTTTGTTTCTGGTCGGCATGACTTCACCGCCAAGACCCTGTACATTTTTAAATGAAATATACGGTATATTACAACAGCTACTTGTTAGTGTTGGGTTAATAACTAATAAATACAAATATGCGTAAAGCTAGGAAGCGTACGTTAGATCACATGACTGTGTTAGCCTTTGAACCAGATGAAAAGCTGGCCCATTTAGTTCTGAGCTTTACTGCACATCACAGTAGAGTTAAGCACAGAACAACCCTGTTCCTGCTGATCCACAAACACACTGCATACCAGTTACTATGAAACCCACTCATTACTTTATGCAGATGCTGACAATGGGAAGTTTTCTGCCAGAAATGGTCTAAAAAGGACCCTACTCTACTGGCCTTGGTAGTTGAAGGCCCTTTGATACGCGGTTGCGCCAATACTGGCGAGCTCATTTGGTTGCCATGAGCAACCAGGCTCGTGTACTCCGTACACATATTACACAATATGGACAGTCACAAGGGTTTCCTTGTTCCCGGTTCTGTGTGTTTGAAAGGTGGGAAGGTGTAAGCGTGGGGTTACTCCGGGGCTCAACCGGCCGCCAGACGTGATGATGACGACAACACGTGGGCCAAATTTCGAAATCAAATGTGATTAAACTGTGTTTATTTGGGGAACGGTCGAAAGAGACAAAGACAATCTGATAGGTTGTTGTTGACAATTTGACTGAAATGCATATAACCTTGTTTACAGATTGTACCGGATCGGTGTATAATGTTGACTCAGAGTGTATTATTATTATTATACAAAATGCATTGTTCAGGCACTTTGCCTTTAAATCAGGGGTCTCCAAACAGTTCCACGGAGGGCCGAGTGTCTGCAGGTTTTAGTTTTTTCCTGTAAATTGGTTCCAGGTTCAGACCTAAATAACCAGATGAGGGTAGAGCTAACCAATCAGTGACATAATTAATCAATCAAGTACAAGGTGAGAGTAAAAACCTGCAGACACTCGGCCCTTCGTGGAACGGTTTGGAGACCCCTGCTTTAAATCATCTATAAATGAAAGTGGCTGCCATAAGCCGAGACTTAAACATTCCCATATTATATCCCCTTCCCATAGTATATCCCCTTCCCATATTATATCCTCTTCCCATATTATATCCTCTTCCCATATTATATCCTATTCCCATGTTATATCCCCTTTCCGCATTACATCCTTTTCCCGCATTACATCCCCTTCTCCTTTCTAATTTTCATCCCATTCCCGTATTACATTTACAGAGTGCTGTACATTCTGTGAGGGGACCATAAGAAGGTTTTACATATGAATGGCTCACCTCAGAATTTATTACGTCTTAATTGTGTCTAAAGATTGCATCTCCTAGGAAAACTGCTGACTTATGAATTATAGATTGGCAGCTTTGTAACCATTTCAAATGAGGCTGGGGTTGCTGAACGCTGTACAGAGGGAGCACAAATCACGATTTAAGGCGGTCCGTAGGGAAACCACAATCATTTATGCAGACTGCGTTCCAAATGGCCCACTTTTCCCTACATGTGCCCTGGACAAATTAAGTGCACTTATTGGATAGGAGGTGTGATATGGGAGCCCCGGTAGTTCAGGAACCACGGGACACTACATAACTGACCTCCATCCACACACGGATGGATCAATTTTTCTATTAAGAATATCCTGATGTAACCACTTTGCTCTGACTGACTGAGCTAGGACTCTAACCAGGGACCCTCTGACTGACTGAGCTAAGCCTCTTACCAGAGACCCTCTGACT
>JACXGK010002527.1:15018-47968 GCA_016801125.1 Novumbra hubbsi | reverse complement strand
AGCTGGGGTAAGGGTTAGTTCAGTGCGCGCGCGTCTGTTCTTCGGTCCAACCACATACCTAACTGTGTGTGTGGTCAGGAGGGGGAACCCACTGCACCTGTGTCCGGAGCGCTACCAGAAGCTCCACCAGCTGTGGCAGCAGCACTGTATCCTGGAGGAGATCGCCCGCAGCCTGGAGGTGGTCAATGTCATGTTTGCCTTCGAGTGGCAGATGCTGTGAGACCAAGGCCATTCTACGCTGGCTGCTGGGTATGGCCAAGGTGCGCACACACACACACATACACACACACACACACATAGCCATACCTGCGCTGGCTGGGAGTGTTGGTTCCCATGCAGCCATTCTGCCACAGTATCTTAAAGGGAGTACTGATCGGACAGAGGTTGATGAGGGGGATTGTTTGGGAATCAACGTGAATAAATAATACTAACATACTGCTAATATAATGTCTCCCTTCTCCATAAAGAAGGTTATTAAAGGAAAAACAATCTATCAAACAACCGAATATCTAAACACCATCATGTATTTAAAACCTCAGCCCAATTTTAGCAATGTGTTATTTGCAACCGCTCTTTTTGTTTTACGGCATTAGAGGGGTTATAAAACATGGGTAAGACAGTGTTGTAGTGTAAGAGTTGACTGTTTACGCTTGCAGATGGTTTTGGGATCATACTTCCTGTTTCTATATTGTTTGCTATCACCGTAGTATTGACTATCACCCTTATTCAATTAGATAAAAAGGTGAAGTATGTAGATTTACAAGCAATTTCTAGAATTCACAATTTTACTGTACAATTGTTTATGCTTGTAATGACAATTGTGTGCATATTTGTTTATTTTGGATCTGGAACATACATATGAATGCAATTGTATGTCAAAAAGCACTTTGGAAATAATTTACTGATGTTTTCCATATAATGTATGTACAAAGAAAGCATTGGTGTCTGTGAAGATGTCTCTGAAATTCCCTATTTTGCCAACCTGACTCCAAGGATTAGATGCTTTCAGTAAGAATTTCTTCAAATAATTGTGTATGGGAACATTGTCAACAACCCTTGAAACAATTATTGTTTTTGCTGTGAAAACTATGTTCATATTGTAGCTAATGGTGAAGAACTGCGTAACCAGAAACACATTCTATGTACACATAACTAATCTACCAAGTCAACAGGAGCAGATCACTGCTAAATTGTGGCATTGGTAACAGTCATGCAAATTGTATGGAAGAGTAGCTACATGAATAATTATAATCACTATAGAAATACTTGAGATATTTGTACACCTAACTTTTCAGGAAATGTAAGTTGTTTGTGCAAATACTGTATGGTTTTATTTTAGTATTGTTTTTCCTTGTTTGCGTTGCTTGACAGTGCTGTATGATATTTAGGCTGTCTGAATAAAGATACAATTATTATCTAGATGTTTTTTTTTTTTTACCATCTGTGTCTTCCAGGGAATATGTACATGAATACGTTTTGTATTTTGTTCACTATATACCGTTGGACAGTAAATAAGCAATGTATTTGCCTTGTCCTCATTAAGTCAGGTTGTTGATTTGCACATTGAAATCAATACCATTTATCTTTCATCAGTGCCCTGACATATTGCCACCATTTTATTTTTGCACTTTATATAACATATCCTTCCAATTGCACTGATCCCTAGAAGCATTTGGACAATGACAATTAGTTTGGGCTTCCAGCTGTTTTGTTTAATGTTAAATCACGCAGTTAATATGGGGTTAATGTACAGACTGTCAGATTTAATTTGAAGATGTTTGAAGATATGGTTGAACTGTAAAATAAATACAGCATGGACTGTATGATAAAATCATCATATTTATTACAAGCAAGGATTGAGGTATATTCTAGTTCCCTGGTTTATTTTAGGTTGCTTGTGCCCTTGGTTTTGTCTTCAGCATGTGCAAGGAATGTTCCTTAGCATGAACAAGCCCTGCTCAACCGGATTCTGATCATGTTGACCTGGCCAGTCAATATCTTGAACTTTCTGACCCTGAAAAACCACTTGGGTGCTATGACAGTGTGTTTGGGGTAATTGTCCAGCTGCCGGCATTCAAATGAGTTCAGAGACATTTTGTTTGAATACTCTTCAGAATTCATCCTGTTGCTTCAGTTAGCAGTTACATTACCAATGAAAACAAACGAGCCAATTCCAATGGCAGCCATACATTTTCGGAAGATTGGCGGGGACTGGCTTCAAACGGACGTTTATTCCATCATTAAGGTGCGAAGACAGACAAGTGTTGCCTTGGCAGGAGCTTTAGTGGCCGAAAGACAGTGGCAGATCGAAGTGTTGTAGGTTTTAAGCATAGCCTACAGGTAGAGACGTGCAGTTCCTTTCTACCTGCAGGCTACGCTTGCATCCGCTACCATGTTCTTGTAGCGGATGCAAGCTTCTACCGGAACCCAATAGAGCCTGCGGAGGAGAGGGGTAACATGGGTACATTTGGGAAAGTTGAACACAAGATGGCTGCTGCCTTCTGGATCAGTGGCAGGGGGTTGATTGCACAATTGTGGAGCCCAGCCATGTTGCAATAGTCCAGACGGGAGATGACAAGTGACTGGATCAAAACCTGAGACCCTTCCTGTGTAAGGTAGGGTTGTATTTTGCGGATGTTGCACATTTAGGAAGTCCCTTAATGCCCCAGCTGGACAATAGATGACAACAATGTTAAGCTCTAGTGGGTTAATGATAGTGACAGCATGGAATGCAAAGGAGAGAATTTGGAAAAACAGAATCTCCAGTGAGATATGAATACCTGTGCCATCTCCCTGTCTACCTGATGAGGTTTGAGAGAATACTTGGTTGAAAGGGCGGCATGGGTAATAGTGTTTTCTGGGGTGATCCATGTCTCTGTCAGGGCCAGAAAGTCAAGTGATTGAAGGGCAGCATAGGCAGAGATTACATCTGCTTTGGTGACAGCAGATTGGCAATTCCAGAGGCTGCTAGAACCCAGGGATTCCTCATGGGTTGTACGTGTATGATACAGTAGGTTAGAAGGGTTTGCGTGACGGGAGAAACTAGGGATCCTACCTGGGTTGTACAGGTATGATACAGTAGGTTAAAAGGGTTTGCATGACGGGAGGAAAGGACAGGAATAGAAAACAAACGCATGCTTATCAAAGCATCAGCAGAAAGGTAGAGAAAGGCTTCCAAACGATAAATTAACAACAAAGATAATTGAGTGTAAGAGGCCTTTCTCTCTTCCTCGACTCACTACTGCAGACTAACACGGCAGATCGTCTATGTTTCAGCAACAACACGGCCGCTTACAAGATCACCGTTGTCAGCTGCCGGTGGAAAACCACAGGCACTGAGATGCTAAGATTGATTGCTAGACCCAGATGGAGAGACACGCTCACAGATTTACTAGAGGAATAGCCAGGGGTGCAGGGAAGCTACATATACTTCCATTCTTGAGAAGCTGTAGTCTCAGGACATGGATGAAGCAGATGAATCATCTCGCCATCAGTGGTAAATGTAAATTTTTGCCAAGAATGCCTTTTGTATTGTGGACAATGATTTATTCTTTATTAAACAGCGGATTTTCACCATCCCAATGTTTTCAGTGTCTGGGCAATTTATTCAGAAAACAAACACAACCTGTCCAATAAGAAACAGGTATGAAACTAATTGTCCCATTACTTTTGTTTCTCTAACATGGGGGAGTTGTGCAGAACTAATATTGTTGATTCTTGCTTAGCACCTGTGCTGTATAATACTTATAATCAGATTTATATATATTTCTTCCCTCTCCGTGGGGGGTCTGTGGGGGGTCTGGACAATTCTACTACTATTGCTTGGTCATCATTCACTTACAGGCATACGTGCTTGCTGCAAGTTAATTAGTGATCATGGAAAAAATAAACATCCATCTAAAACATCTTTCAATGTGGTTTGATTGTAGTACAGTGCAGAAATATGATATTGAGTGCCAACACACTTTGGTCTTCACACTTCTTCAGTAACGTCTCAATAGCTGTATATTTTTGACTGAGAAGAAACTAGTACCAAAAGTGCACACCAAGTGCAATTAACGCATTTACCCTTTATTGATATGTCTTACCCCTAATCTTAGGGATTAAAATGTCATGAAATGTAAACGTAAGGTCTGAAACTTGTGTTATCTAGTCGTTGTTTGTTTTATGTGGAAAATAAGGATAGCTAAGGTTACAGTATAAGTAAATCCTTCGCACTTTTGCTTAAGAAATACCTATTACCAATCTCCCGAAATACATTGGAACAAGTGTTTAATAGTTATTGTTCTACTTGTTATAATGGTTTTAACATTGCAGGACTGATGTTTTCAGGGCATAACTGATTGTTGGCGTGGTGTTACTTTATTTGCTCAGGTAGTTTTGGTCCATTTCAAACCAAGGAAGAGCCCACAATGGTAAGACACATCCGAATTATTTACAGAAATGTCCAACAACAAAGTTACAGGTACAAAACAACTTTTCTTTCCAGATGTAATTAGAAATGACTGTGTTCAAGAAAAGTACAAGGCCGTCTATGCTGTTTGCCCATTCTGGAATAAAGTGAAAATCTAATGTGAAATGTAAGAAAATGTCCTATCTTCCAGTTACATTTTATATCTATGGAACCGATTATCATACATTTCAAAATGCATCCCAAAATACATTTTTACTTGTAAGTACCATTGTTTTTATATCTTTCAAGAGAATAATATTTTACCTGAATGCAGTTCAGTAATGTAGCCCCTTTTGATTACATTTGTATTTGGTTAAGGCAGCACAAGCATAATTTTACCTATGGGTTTATGAAGGTAAGGCATTACATCATGGTATAGAATTGTTGACACACGTTGTTGTTTAACAAGCTATACATTTTCCATGTTAACTATTGGAACAATTGTGTTCTGTACCATGTACCTTTAGCAAACGTTTAGGGTTAGGGTTGCAAAGTGACACATGCCCAAATCCCTTTGTAATGGCCACCCTCGAAAGCACATTGCTTGATTTGCAAACACCTCCATGTTTCTTTTAGACAAGCCTCGTCGTAGCTTGTATTGCCAATTGGAGTTCCTGCCCTGGGAAGTGGACTCATTACCGTTATGTGTCCGAGCACGGGTCAACTGGCCAGAAGTAGCTGTTTAGGGAGCACGTTGTCTGGTCCGTAGTGGGCTCTGGCGCAGACATCCACGTTGGGGTCGCCGTTGTTGGCTGTGTCAATCTGGTTGCACTTGCCCAGGCTCTTTATGATGTTGAAGTTGGATCGGGCCGTCTGCACAATGCTGTCCTCCAGGAGCCAGCCGTCTGACTCTGAGTCCGGGTCTCCCTGTCTCAGCACGTTCTCCAGGGACGTCTGGAGGTAGCGGAAGCCCGTCAGCACCCACAGCTACAGAGCAGGGAACAAGCATTAGTGGTTGTTGTATATGGCCAATATATGCCTGGAAGCAGAGCTTAGCTGGGGTATATTGGCAATATACCAGACACAACCAACATGCCTTAATGCTGAAATAAACCAGTCACTAATGCACTTTAGAAGTGATGTGATGTCATACCTTTGGTATACAGTCTCATATACAAGCCTGACAGTGTTCAGGATTCAAACCGCCTGGTTAATAACAAAACTGCGACCTAGAAAGGGTTCTGAAAGTAACGCATCACAGGAGACATCCCAGCGTAATCCAGTAGAGGTGAAGGGGTGTGTTGACTCACAAGGCTGAGCATGGATAACTCTGAGACAATGTCACAACAGAGATTTAGCGTAGGATTAGGTATCATGCGATGTGAATGAACATACAAACAAATACTACAAATCACTGTTAGGGAGGAGGAAGAGTGTGGAAGATGAAGCAAAAAGAGCCCTTTCAGTTCCTGGCACGGACAAGGTGTCCTGGGTGGAGTACTGCAAGGCAGGTTAAGTTCTTCATAATAAATGGTTGTGTCTAAACAAGTAGACGTCCCCACATGTCAGACACAGGCTGTGAAGCACAACGATAACCACCTATATAAAAAGCATTTCTGTGCTGACCTCAAACAGCCAGATGATGAGGACAGTGAGGCCAATGGACTGCATGATGCTGCTGTAATGCTCCAGGAGGGCCTGGCGGCAGCCTGACCCCCACAGGTTGAGCTCCTCCGTCTGGTGTTCATAGTTGAAGTGGGCTGAGTTGTTGGTGATCTGGTGCTGGATGCAGGGGCGTGGTGAGTTTAGGTTACAGCAGCTGAAGGGAACCCCATCCATCAGGTATTTCCCCTCCACATTGCTCCTCAGACGACTGGAGAGGGAAGAAGAACAGAGGGAGACAGACGTCAAGATAGTCTTAATAACTGGGTCAGTGATGGAAATGGAGACGTGGACAGTGTTATTGATGGAGAAAGAGATAGAGATGTGTAAGTGATAGAGGTGGAAACAGTCATGGAGACCGAGATAGTCATGGAGACAGAGACAGTCATGGAGTCATGGCTAGAGACCTAAAGGAGATAGACACAGGCTTTTTTATGGGGTTTATAGAGCTCTAAAGATTCAAGTAATTCTATGAATTCTTGTTTTAGGATTTAGAAGTTGATGATAGATAAAATGCTAAAAATATTTTTTAATTTGGTTTTTGTTATTGAATACAACAACCAACTTTTTGCTCCCAGAATATTATCTTAAAGATTGGGACTTGCAAATAAAAAATTACTGAAATATATTTTTTTATATGTGCTCTATATCTATGAATAGAATAACTTGGTTTTAAAACTGGTTTTAATGATGTTGGCACATAAATAAACATTTTAAACGACCCTGCAGTCCATGTCTTATTAAATGTATACATGCAGAACACACCTAAAGGTCTGTGGTTTGCTAAACGAACAGGTGAGCTTGTCAACCATATAATCGTATCAAAGTATTGACTGTTGGTATCTCCCTTGTTTAGAGATTCCTGTTGACCGGAATCTGTAGTAGTTGCTAAGCTAACATGAGTTTAGACCGGGGCTTCTTCGTCTGATCTGACAGGTATGGTGTCAGTGTGTACTCTAGTCTTAACCTACCTCACTACCTCCCTGTTAGACATGTCCAGGAAGCGGTTGCTGATCCACTGGATCTGGAACCAGTCTCTGTAGTTGGCGTTACCGCAGCAACGGAACTGGATCTGCAGCAGGTCCACAGTGCGTTTCAGGAAGCAGCGTCCTGGCGTGTCCGTGTCTTTATAGTAGCGCATCGCGTCGCCAAGCCCCTGGTCCAGAGCCTCTTCGAGCTCACCGCGCATTCCGTAGCACATGAGGGCCCCCGCCAGGACGCAGAGGGTGAAGAAGAAGGTGCAGACGATGTAGGGCAGCATCAGCAGTTTCCAACGCAGGAACTTGGTGGCGTCGGCACAGTCGTAGCAGATCTTTCCGCCCAGGAAGTTGATACCACAGGCGATGAGGCCTGTAGCAATGAGCATGTTGGGTACAGAGTGGATGTCTCTCTCTGCCATCAGTTCCCAGCGCTTGTTGATCTCCACCTTCAGAAAGAGCCCCAGACTGAAGAGAACCACACCGGTCACCACGGAAACCCAGTTGAGGAGCCATAGTACCTGGGCCAGCTTGGCCCGGTTGTTCTTGGTGAATTTCACCTTCAGCACAGCCATTTTAGATTTGTCGGTTTTGTTTTCTCCAATGTTCTGGTAGTTTGCTGAGGACATAAAGGGAGGGAGATAAGAGACACAGGGGATGTCAAGGGATGAGGGGACCTGGATATAAGCATTCTCACCTAAGCTGCTTAGTTCAGAGACGTAATTTCTTGAGTAGGGGTCCTCATTTTAAAGGTGTTCCAGTCCCAGGAAGCCACTAGGAAAACTGTATGAAAGAGCACAATGGAAACAACATGATCTCTTAATAATTCTCAGTACTTGTTTCCAGACTATAGTACACCATGGATGCCAAATGAAAAATTAGCTGATGTTGCAAACTCCCCTTAAACCATAGAAAAACTAAGAAATGTGAATTACCCATATAATTTGCTAAGTGTATAGTCAGATGAAATATCTGAAATAAACTAGAAAGAGAAAACCATAGACCAAAGCATTTGGCGTCTCGGACATTTGGTTTGTTATCTTAAGAGCTTTCTCACAACAGTTTGATTGCCTGTGCACATTTATCGCAGTTCAGCAGGGTAAGGCTTTGGCTGTCTGTCCACCATACCTTCGTGTGAACACCATCTCCACCCGATCTTGCTCCCATGTCTCCAGTGACGTTCACCTGAAAGCTTGGCCCGGAGAGAGTAGTGATGGAGGCAGAGCTGACCGAGACCGCCAGCACCAGACTGAGTGTGCTGGCGGAGAACCCTGACCCTCCCCATAATCCCCTCTAATCATGAATCAGCCCGGCAGGATTTGGACACTCCTCCTGCCACCTGCTCAAATCTGACTGCTGTGCCCCAAAGGGTTGCACTGGCCACTGGCATGGGTCTACATGTGTGTGTGAGTGTGAGCGTGTGCTTTTGTCAGCCCAACTGTCTGTTGAATTCTCCTGTCCTGAACCAATTTTAGAGTCAAAGAAAGGCAATGTGGCAATATAGAGACAAAAATCAGTTTGTGATGAGGAAAATATTTATCTTTTTGGCTTTCCTGAAATGTGACTTATTCTGATGAAAAGAACTAAGTCGGTGCTGCCCTCTGGTGCTTTAACAACATGGGGCCTACATGGGTCAGTTACACAGAAAACGGCCTGGGAGTTGACAACTGAAATCTCCAAATACCTTGATAAGTTTTCCTTGATCCTCATGTTGTGATTGTATTTGCATCCAAGCACTTTCACCTTCACCCCCTTCCTCACACTCCAATTCCCGCCGCCTACTGGACTCACACACGCGGCCAACATCTACACAGCCAATCAACCAACGCCATGTCCAGAGAGATAACAGGCAATGAGATTACCGGATTACTCTGGCCCGAAAAGGAGCTTGTGTAGAGGGGAGTTCTACAGTGGCACATCCGCGGAGAGAGATGACCTGACCCTTAGCGCGCTGGACCGCAGTTGCAGGTACGTTTTAGGGACCACAGTTCAATTCTGTCATGGTGCTTGCTGTAGGTAAAATCAGTTGCAGAATACTCATGTTCTTGAAGCTGATTGGATACATCTCAGTCTAGGCTTTAGGCTGCAATGGAAGGTAACTACAGATACAGGGTCTTCATTTAAGACCGTTCGCTATACAGCACTGAAATAATCAACAAATTGGATTTATTAGGTACATTATTATTAACAGAGGATTTTAAAAGCTAAATTATATGTGAACATTACAAATGACTTCAGGAGTTTTAAACTATTACAAGTATAAAATGTCCTGTACCACAACTTAATGTTGATTGATTTAGTTATTGTTTTTTTAAATAGGATTATAACCCAGTATGGATATGTGGGATTAGGTTCAGTAATAGCCTATTGAAAAAATAGATTATAGCTGTTTGAGGGCTACAGTGGATGAATTTCGGCTGCTTCTGATGTAAGAACCTTCTATCTGCAAATTGCATTCGTACAGAAATCCAAGGATATGAGCAAACAGGCTGTTTTACACTAATGACTTTTGGTGTTTGGTACTTTCCCCGTTAAACCCCCGAGGGAGGACCTGACAGAACAAACCCTCAGGACAGAATGGACGCGGAGGACCAGTGGACGAAGGCCATGGCTAGCAACAACGTGAGGTCCATCGTCCGCTGGCTACGTAACCTGTCAGCTGAAGGTCAGAGCACTTGGACTGGCAACATCGATGAACCAAGAACTCGCTTACTGTGGTTTTCATATTGTCGGATACTGCATCTGTAATGGTTAAATTGTGAAGTGTTCATCTTTACTGACAAGGAAGGTATATGACTACGTTATTTTGTCTGCTCCTTTCATCTGTCTTTCTATAAGCAGGAGAGGCTCATGAGGAAGACATTCTCATCGCTTTTAGCAGCTGGGTCCAGAGGACAGCTGAAGATTCAAAGAAGGAGTTGCTCACCCTTTGTAAGCAGATATGCACCCCAGCACTGGCTATCTAAAGCAGAGCTGAAGGTTCTTCCAGGTTGTTTAAATGGCTTTGTGCCTGAAGTGACTACCTTTCCCTCTCCCTGGGTCACTCTCTCCTCCCCCCTGCCCTCTCCCCTCTCCTCCCTCCCCTCTCCCCAGGCTTTAGCCGTTGCCAGGGGCTGTGGATGTTCCTGGACCATAGCTACTTCTCCAAGGTGCACCTGGGGCTGCGGAGGCTGAGGAACCTGCTGACCCTGGCCCAGTGGGGGAGGAGGCAGAGTGGCTTGGCACACCTCTGGCATGGTAGCCTGCAAAATGACTCCAGCCCAGTCCCCCTGCCCTAAGTATCACATTGTTTTCCTGACATTACCAGGATACTTTGTTTAGTGCAGTGAGGTTACCCCCCCCGGCAATATAGGGGAAGTGGTGAAAACAGGATTGAAATTGCAGTTTCTATCAACTAGGGTGTACTCTGTTTAGGATTTGATGGTGTCTGTTTCTTCGGTATGTGTGTGTTTGTTGGTATGTAGGTATGGAGATTTCGTGTATGGCGTGCAAGGCCAAATGTGGATGGTCAGCTGTGAGGCACGACTGCTGTAACCGGGAACACAGAGCTCTGAAGCAACACATCTGGCTGGGTCGGCTTGTCCAGTGGTGGGGCATCACAGGCCTATTGCCCAATTACCCTGGTAGGGAAGCAGACATTAACATTACCACAGACATTCAAACTGTATGAACTCATGTCACATTACCACAGACATTCAAACTGTATGAACTCATGTCACATTACCACAGACATTCAAACTGTATAAACTCATGTCACATTACCACAGACATTCAAACTGTATGAACTCATGTCACATTACCACAGACATTCAAACTGTATAAACTCATGTCACATTACCACAGACATTCAAGCTGTATAAACTCATGTCACATTACCACAGACATTCAAACTGTATGAACTCATGTCACGTTACCACAGACATTCAAACTGTATGAACTCATGTCACATTACCACAGACATTCAAACTGTATAAACTCATGTCACATTACCACAGACATTCAAACTGTATGAACTCATGTCACATTACCACAGACATTCAAACTGTATAAACTCATGTCACATTACCACAGACATTCAAACTGTATAAACTCATGTCACAATACCACAGACATTCAAACTGTATAAACTCTTCTCACATTGACACAGACATTCAAACTGTATAAACTCATGTAACATTACCACAGACATTCAAACTGTATAAACTCATCTCACAATACCACACATAGTGTTTTTTTATGCTGGAACAATTTTTTATTAAGAACAGTGCAGCTGATGTGTTGAATAAGTTGTAGTATTATGGGCTAAGTGTTAGTCTAGTATTTATAAGGACTTCTTGTGTCCTTTCAGAGGCTCCAGAAATGAAGCGGATTGCTCAGATGTGGAAAGAGATCTATCAGAACCACCGCAGGTCCCGTCTCCAGACTCCTGGGTAACTGTTCCAACACTGACAGGCAGTATTTCTCCTCTGCCTCTTTGACTCCTTATTCCTTATGCTGTCCACGTATCGCTCCTCCTCTCTTTTTATTTCATTAGATGGGAGGAGGGAGGGGAAAGGTGGAATTCACTTATACAATGTATGGTGGCTCAGATAGACAAGAAACACGGGCCTGTTTGGACTTCTGAGGACTGCCAGGACCAGTGCTACCCGCCCCCTAACTTGCAGGCCCTGCTGAAGCTGGTGCTGGTACCCCGCATCGACACCACATCTGTCCAGGCCATTGTATCCAGCCACGGGGAACTCATTATGTCTCAGGAGATGTACCGGTGTTGACATGGACACTGAGTATACAGTATTCTTGATTGGTACGTTGCACTTAACACAGCCTTTGCCCAGCTCATGTACTTCATCCTGGACGTGGCGAATTTCCTGCGGTGCAAAGATGACCTCCTGCAGTCCTTCTGCCACGCCTTCATCATCCCCCCCAGATTCTCTCAGCAGATCCGGGCTTTCTGGCTCCTCGACCAGGGACACGTCCTGGTACGTTGGCCTTGGGTATCCCCGTGACGTTACGTTTATTGGTGCGTAGGTCCTTCTGGATTTAGCTGGGTTCTAATGAGAGCGTCCCGACCGTCATTGCTCCTGTGTAGGGCTCCATGGAGCTGCTGCTGAGTCCCAGTTCGGAACCACCAAGGCTCTCCTGGCAGCACCGCTGCATCATCCACAGCCTGCTGAGGAGAAAGCAGCCTCGCCAGGCCCTGAAGTACATCTACTGGATCAAACCATCCACAGACAGCCCCCGCGACCTCAGACTCTGTCTGGATGTACTTCTGCAGAACAGGTTCTTGTATTACTACACCAAAACGACTACTACGTAGAAACGGTACATATCTTTTCATGTAACACTGAAGACATGACACTTTGCTACAATGTGAAGTAGTGCGTTTGGTGTGTTTGGGGTCGTTATCACGTTGGACTACTGCCCTGCGGCCCAGTCTCCGAAGGGACGGGATCATGCTCTGCTTCAGTATGTCACAGTACATGTTGGCATTCATGGTTCCCTCAATGAACTGTAGCTCCCCAGACCATGACACTCCCACCGCCATGCTTGACTGTAGGCAAGACACACATGTCAATGTACTCCTCAGCTGGTTGCCCGCACACACGCTTAACACCATCTGAACCAAATAAGTTTATCTTATACACATGTCCTGTGGTTGCATTAGACTTAGACACTAACGAGTCACATGACACCGGGGAGGGAAAATGGCTAATTGGGCCCAATTCTGACATTTTCACTTTTGGGTATGGAATGATCAGCAGAGTGGCAGCTAGAATCATCAGGTATTGTCTTAATCTGAAACACAATCTGAAGGACTTTAAACAGAAAGAAGTTGTTAGGCTATAGGGTTGAGATTGCAAAAAGGTTATATATGTAAAAAAGCATTGTTCCAATCTGACAATTTACTATCAGACTGGACGTGCCAATTATGGTCAATACAAACCAGGGGGGCAATATTCTGGTTATCTTCCCAAATATCCAACTGAAGCACAAAATATGGAATGCTCTAAACTAGATGTCATGCAAACCTAGGAATCTAGCAAAATGTTCAACCCAATCACAAACATATTTTAACAAAACAATGTAGAAATCCTCTTTCTCCCTGTTGCTTTCATGGTTACGCACTAACAGAGCTCCTGTGACCACTTCCATAGCAACAGATTTTATTTCACTCCATTCTCATATCATTTCCTAATGCGTAGACTGGTTGCAGGCCTGGCTCAGAATGTATGCCCACTTAAATGTTGAATTCTCTGCCCCAAGACATGTCTCCGATCCCTGGGCACTCCTGAAGAAAGGTCACACAGGAAGTAATGAGCTGGTCAGCTTCTTTGTCAGTGGATGTGAGAGGCTTGGTCTGTTTGGGGAGGCTTCGCACTGTATGGAAGAAAGATGGAAGGTGACCCCCACTCTGACAACATGATAAATGACATGTAAATACATACAGGCATATACAGTGCCTCCTGAAAGTATTCACAGTGCTTCACTTTTCCTTATTCCAAAGCCTTATTCAAAAAAGGATTCAATAATTCTTTTCTTTCAAAATTCTACATACAATGCCCCATAATGACCCCTTAATGAATGTAGAGTAAATACTTTGTTGGAGCACCTTTGGCAGCTATTACAACCTCAAGTCTTTTTGAGTATGATGTTACAAGCTCTGAACACTTATTTTGGGCAGTTTCTTCCATTATTCTTTGCCGGACCTCTCAAGCTCCATCAGGTTGGATGAGGAGCGTCGGTGCACAGCCATTTTCAGATGCTGCAATCCTGGCTAGTCTCCCAGTTCCTGCCACTGAAAAACATCCCCACAGCATGATGCTGCCATCACGATGCTTCACTGTAGGGATGGTATTGTCCAAATGATAAGCAATGCCTGGTTTCTCCAGACATGACGCATTGCGTTGTCTTATCAGACCAGAGAATTTGGTCTGAGAGTCCTTATGGTGCCTTTTGGCAAACTCCGGATGGGAGTTCATGTGTTTTTTACTGAGAAGTGGATTCCGTCTGGACACTCTACCATACAGGCCTGACTGGTGGAGTGCTGCTCAGATGGTTGTCCTTCTCCTGTCTTCACAGAGAAACGCTGGAGATCTGTCAGAGTGACCATCGGGTTTTTGGTCACCTCCCTGACTAAGACCCTTCTCCGCGATCGCTCAGTTTGGCCGAGCAGTGGGCGGAGTCCTGGTGATTCCAAACTGTGGAAAAAGTGACGCGCCGTGAATACTTTCCGGATGCATTGTAAATGCAGTTTATATGTCGGCTATCAGATTCTGTGTAATAATAACTTTCCTTTTATTCGTTTCTGGGCCATTGCACTATTCAGTCAGAAGAGGCTGAGTGTCACTATGGCGTTGAGGGGGTTCCCCAACTCTGGAGTACCACAGGAATCTCTATGGCTGTAAGAGAGTCAGGTACGAGTTTGACATAGAAACATCATATCATCAGCATTATGAATCATTTTAAAGTTCATCTTTGTGTTTTCCAGGTGGTCCCATTCGTCCATTCTCTGCCATGCTCTATCACTCTCAGAGCATCAACACTCTTTCTTCGGAGGGTCTCATTAGGCTCCTGAGGGAATCCATTACTGCTCTGAAACAACCCGGGCCAATAGCGAGGTGCAGTCAATGAAACACCACTTCACCAGATGCTGTTCACAGTGCACACCAGCACCCATCTTGACCGTCTGGTTTCTTCTTGTCCCTCGCCCAGTGAGGAGGTGGCATGGCCAAATGAGTACCAGGAGTGGAGAGGTGGCTATCAGACGCTGAGTCTGATCAGCCAGGCCCTTAGACGCCTCCCCTCTGGCTCCTCCTTATCAGAGTTGGTGATGGAAGGGCCGGGAGAGCAGGGAGACACGGAGCAGCCTCACGACGACCAGACGACTGAGGTACTTTAGTCCTCTGGCTAAATTGTTGTCCTCAGTGAATGTGATTTGACAATAATAATTGATTTATTTCTCTAAATTCAGGAGGACAACTGGACCCCAGCACTCCCCTCTTCGTCCCCATCCAAGGATAGCTCTGCCTCTGCCTCTGCCACTGTGCTTTCTTTAGAGCCTGCTTCCTCACTGCCCCTGAAATGGGATGTCCCATATGTACATGAGAACACAACAAAGCTGCAACAGATGTCCTTTCTGCTCCGTGATAGACAGTGCCAGAGTGGGCAGAACGACTGCCCATCCCCTCTAAGAGACATACTCCTGCCTCTGCCACTAGAGGGCTCCACCGACCCTGTCTCCTTCAACAGCCTCAGCAAAGACAGCATAGAAGTGGAGGAAATGGTGGTCGCCGATAAGTGTGAGTTCAACTGGAATGGTTGGATCTAGTTTAGAACCAATAAAAGCAACATTTAGTGATTATGTTCTTGACTTATAACCAGACGGAAATTCATTTTCAGGTCATTTAAGATCTCAAAAAGGTGATTTTTTTGTTTTTGTTATATTGTTTCAACTAGGTGAGATTGAAAAGATCTTGATGGGTGATACACCAGGAGCCGACATATTCACCGTGGAAGAGGAGGCTGCTCCACCTGTAGATCCAACAACAGATAGAAGGTGACCCCTAACTATTTGAATCTTTACACAATGTACCCTATTATTAAAAGACAGAGTCTGTACACACACTGTTCTCAGCGTGCCATTCTGTTATGCATCACAGGTAAAAATACAGACATGCTTTTATCATGGTCGTTTTTTTATTAGGCAAAGCCTGAGCAGACTGAACCTGCATCCTCAGTTCTACAGTAATGAGGACAACCAATCCGTGCCCTCGGCTTCTGAGAGCCAGATGGAGAGTCATAACCTCCTGACACCCGACTATGGTGTGTTTCGACTCTTACTGTACTCTCAGCCATGTGGTTTTTACTTTTGCTATATCTGCTGTAAGCTGTGACTGACACATTTTTCAAATGTATATATAACTAACTTTAACTATAAATAACTCTAGTAGTGTGTGTTGATGTTAATCCAGAGAAAATGGACTACTGCAAGGAGGTGACTGAGGAAATAATGAATGCACCAAATATGACTGACATGCGGCTCGTCATGCCTGAAGGGGACATGGAGAACGTTCTCCCACAGGTCACCCTTTTCTCTGGGGTTGCTGTTGCCACATCCCTCTGCTTCCTGGATTTGGAGACCTTACAGGTGAGTAGACCTCTACAGTGTCTGTAAAAAGTCATTTATGACATGTTGGCTAAATGGGTTTTCGGCTATGAGTTTGTTCAGAGGGCATCCAACCTTTCGGAGCTTGAGGAGGAAGTGGAATGTTTCCGCCGGGACTCCCAGGATGCAGTGGACCAACCAGAGATCCTGACCTGTGCCCTCACCGAGACCACCGAGGACCTCCTGTCTGAGCTCCACAAGACCCTCTGCTCCCTGGAGGATCTGCGAGATGCAGGTTTTTGTTGCCAGGAGATGGAGAGTGGCTTTGCCCGGGAGGGAGACCAGGAGAGCAGGGGCTCTAGGAGGTACAGCAGACCCTTCTCTTTCCAGGATTCCTCCATGCTCATCCCACTGCGAAGATCCTTACACTCCAGACAGCTCCAGATGCATGGAGTACCACTTTCCCCTAGGACAAGCCCCAGCCGTGGACCCCAGCCTAGCCTCTGCTCAGCCCCTGAGACATCCAGGCCTGGGGGGGGAAAGATCTCGCACAAGAAAGAGGCGGCCTGTTTCCGGAGTAGTACGGATGATAGGCTGGGCCACTGTAAGCTGGGCAGCTGGTGGAAACAAGCCCTGGAGACCCGGAGGGCGTCCACTGGTCTCCTGCCTGCTATTGAACAGGTGACCACTGTCTCACAAGGTACGGTATGATGTTGTTTTGCAGTCGGTTTATCTTGATATCAATGGTTTGCTTGATAATGTCACCTTCCACAAATTTTGCATCCAGTATGCACTATTTTGGTATTAAAATGGATTTTAAAATAACAAACTAGTCCATCTTGCACTTAAAAAAGCCAAATAGAGTCACAGCTCCCAAAGGTCAAAGGAGGCTTTTAATGGTTTTTCCCCGAATTGCCCACAGAAAAGTCTACATTACATACAGTACACGTCAATGGTGGGTGTTTGTGCATGAGTCCATATTAACGACAAAAACGGCTCCAGTAGCATCTTTCTTTGTCATTTTGTCAGGGAACGTTGTGAGAGTCGCCCTTTTGTTTAAAACACCAGATTGATGGTGTGTCAAAAACAGCCGCCGCAGCCCAGGAAGGAACCTACTGTCGTCTGTCACGTGTGGTTGGAGACTTAACAGTGTGTGTGTGTGTGTGTGTGTGTGTGCAAGCCTGTGTCTATGCGGTTAGTGTGAGAGCCCTAGTACATGAACGTGCGTCTAAGTGGCTATAGCTGGCCTGTTGCTGGCACTCAGTGGGGGTCTGTGCCTGAAATGGGATGGGGGGTGCATGTGCTGGAAGACAGGGGGTCTCCCCCGCTGAGAGGGGTTGATGGAGGGTGAAGTGCACAGCGGTGGGGGTGTGGGGTGGTGTCAGACCAGGACTTTCTCAACCTTACCACGGTTAATCACCCGTGACCCCCCCCACCCCTGCGCTGGCGTTACTTGGAGCAGATGGAGCTCTGCTGGGCCTTGCTGATCACCGCTGGGACCGGGGGAACCATGGCTAACTGCCCCATACGCCCCACCCATGCCTGGCCTCATCCCTGGGCTCACGCCGCAGCGGGGAACTACTGTGACCTTTGCTTAAAACTTAAAGCCACAGATGAAAAAAATAGTCTGCTGTATATTTTGGGATATCACTCCGGACAATGTATTATATGATTTTTACAGTATATTTCTTTGTTTTGACATTTTTTCATTGGTTATATGGTTAGGCTATACCTGTTCCAAAACAAGTTTTTTTCTAGTATTTCTGAAAAAAATAAAATAAATAGGAGGCTAGTTTATTTTGAGCACTATAATTTCCATCATGTCCCTCTGCAGCAAATATAGTGAGCAATACTTAATGTTCGGAACATTTTGAAACGATGCAATGTTAGTTAAAAAAAAGAAGAGATATTTTTGTACAGTGAGTATCATGATAACATGCTACCCTCTGCATTTAGTCATCTCTAATGAAAGCTCAATTTAAATAGAATAAACACCCTCAGAAAAAAGTTGACCTTTACATCTGCTCCATGATTTATCTAAACATTTTTGTTCCATTCGACAGAAAAAAGGGGATCTCTCATCCCCGGGGGAGCTTACTCCCACAGTCTGGTCAGCTTCCAGGAATCCCCCGTCAAGCAGAGAGGAGACAAGCGGGAGGTCAAACAGGTTTATGTCATCTCTTTCTGTGTTTAAATGGTTTTACATTTGGGAGTCAGTCTGGGGGCAGGAATATGCAACAGTTATCCAATAGGGGGCAGTGTTGTTGCAGCTTGGAGTTTTTTTGGTCTCCCACTTCAATGATCTCATTCTGTACATATGAGATCAGACCATCACAGCACCCCGAGTACCCTTCCCCCCCATTGCCTCTGTCCACACACTCAGTCATGTCAACTAAAGATATGTTCAATTCTGTCTTTTGACTTAGAATCAATGAAAATGTTTGTACATTTATGTTACATTATATACTTATTGAATTGAGCTAATTAACTATGGAATGATTAATTGTTTTTGAATGCCCTGAAAGATCTCACCACTCATCATCCTGTTAGCAGTGGTTATACAGCATGTGTGCTATAAGGTTTGTGCACTGATGTGATTAGGTAGTTCTTTATGGTTATGTAGTTGTGATTGACTGAAGAAGGTAATTGCTTGATTTGGTGTGCTTGCTGAAACAGAAACACAACACGAAAATGTCATACTTATTGGTATTTTTCTTCCACTAAAAATGATATGGCCAACCCATGAATGCTGCAGTTACCAAGACAGCATTAAAATGTGCAGTATGACTGGTGGTGTTCTAGTCCTCCAACACTTTTGACACTATTGATATATTTTCACAAATCCCAATGCATGATTTGAATAACCATAGACTTGACTCGAAAGAATTCCAATCATAACTAGTTCTCCACTATTAATTCTAGAAATGCCATTTGAACTTAAAACATGCAGCCCGCTCGAATAGCTTTTTGATAACATACAGTACATAATGTATGTATTGAACTAATATGTGAATGAACATTTCAAAAGTTTAACTAGTAAAATGCTTAGTAAAATGCTAGATTGACCGGGTCTCACGAACCATCGAAGCTCCAAACATCAAAATATTTACAAAATGTTAGAGACGAATTAACTAACCTAACTAACAAAATATTGTTTTGGACATTTCTATTCGACCACTGCTCTTTATTTCGTTTTAATTCCAAACACGACCTCTTTGTTGATATCTGCTGATGGACTGATTTTTTCTGCCATTCCTCAATAACTATTTAGGTTCATTTCAATGGCTAAATGCAGGCTTTAATAACATGAAATCTCAGCCACACAACCTAAAAAATTTAGCGCTTAAAACACCTTATCTGGCTTAAAGGAATTCCTTTAGCATACTTGAATAGCCCACTATACCCAGCTGTCATAACTAAACACTTACAAATCACCTCATAATATGTTTAATTCACCTAAAATAGTGTAAAGTCTACTACCACCATCATGACCAGAACTGCTATTATTTTACAATCATAAACAATTCACAACTAGCAAGCAACCCACCTATAATTCTGTAAATGTAATTTTTTCGTTTAATGTAATTATCTTATTGGTTGGAGTCATAGGAACCATATGGAGCTCTGCAGGCCAAATCTAATTACACAGCGTTAATTCAAGATGACGTTGATGACTACACCTTTGGGATGTTGACGGGTGTATCGACCATCTGTGTAAATGGTTCAGGATGTTTGTTGTATTAAGTGCTGATAATGCATCATTCTAATATAGTAACTATCATAAAAGATTTAGACTTATTCCAATGAAATACCTAATAAATGACCAACAATCCAGTTTAAATTGATGTTTTAAAGTTACCTGGATGTATTTTGTATTTTAAAATCTATTCTGGTGAGGAAATACAGTTCTCCATCTAGGCTAAATGTGTGACATACAAATAGAACAGAGTGGTTAGGGTTTAATTAGTAGTAACCGGTTGATAAATTGGCAGACAGTGAGATTTTAAAGGCTAATGTGAGAAACGGCTACACAGGTTTTACTACGCAGTGTATTATCAAACCATCTTCCATTAAAACACAACACGAACGCTAGATAACGAGATGGCAGGATATTATATTTACCCCGATTAAAATTATGGCTGTTCATTTAAACCATACATTTAGATAGTTTATATGTCTAAAGCGTCCTCAAGTTCAGATTAGATGTAATGAAGCAAATTTGGTATTTTCCTGAAAAGGATGTTAATCCATACATTATAGTGTAACTCCTGACATATGAAAGGACAGTTATTGGATGAATTTAGCATCTTCTGAAAATCTCCATGTTTGCATGAAGCGAGGCTCGCTAAATAAAGAGAGCTAGTTGTGTGTTGGTGACACACGGAGGAGATTTACAAGGAGATGAATGGCCTCTTTTAGGAGCATTTAATCAGAGCCTGGCCCAGTGGTTTCAGCCTCCATCAACCCTCCGGGAGAGATTAATGGCCACCGGATATTTCATCACCCGCTCTACTCCCCAACTCAGGATATGAGGGCCTAATTGTGTCTGCTCGCTGCTTTGTCATCCTCTGTGTTCCAGGAGGAGAAGGAGGAGCCCAATGGTTGGAAGGCCCCTGGGAAGTTGCCCCACCAGTGGCTGGAGAAAGGCATGGTGGGCCATCGGGGAGCACGGGTGAAGAGGGGCAAACGGGTGAAGCGGGCATGAGGACAGCAAACATGTTCCTCGTCGATACTGTAGCGCTGTAAAGACCAACTATCACTGTCTGTGTGTAGAATCTCTAATGAACAAATAGGTGGACCGCGGACCGGATCTGGACCCAGAAGGAGGTCAATGCGGACCCTGACAATGGAAGTAATTATACAGTTCTCTCATGAGTTTCTCTGTTCTCTCAATGACCAGATCTATCCTGTGGCCACCTAGTAGTCATCAGTAGCCCTGGTGTACTACTGCAGTCCTCACTGTACATCTACTCAGGCACAGACTGTTATTAGCCTTTTGTTAATTGGAGAAACAAATAAATCATTTGTCACATTAATGGCTTCACAGAACACAAATGGTTTCCTGGTTGTTGTCGTCGCCTATAAAACTATTCCAATCTGATTACGACGGCCACCTTGGACGTCATGGATGGTCCAGTAACTCCTGGTTCAGCATTTGCCCTCTACTTATCCTTTACCACCTCTCTGGCTGCATCCACACAGCAGTCTGTTTCTAATACATATATTTCTACACGTATATTGGAAACAGTAACACACACGGGCAGTGTGAAGAAAGGGTCCTAACTAGGCTGTCACCCAGCCCATGTCACCTCTCTTCTGATCTGACTGGCTAGATCTGGTATGAAAAGTCTTGATTCCTTTGGCCACCTCTCTCTTCCTATAGGCTGTTGATCTGGTCTCTGAACACGCCCTGCTCCTTATACAGTTAAACCAGACACATCAGAAACAGTCAATAGTTCATCAATAGTTAATCAGTCAGGAATTATTTATGCATGTTAAATTATTGAATACTTCACATTCCCAGTTAACCGTTTCAACAGCAGGATTTGTAATGTATTGTCTTCATGATCTGCATGATCATCTGGACTGAGAGAAAGACTGGAGAAACATTTTGACGTACTAATTCTTAAAGCACGACATCGTGCCCTTGGATATCTGTTGCCAGTTTTGTCAGTTTCCCCCCATTTTAAAAAGGATCCCTGCCTTGCTGCTATTCCATCTCATTAAAAATGGATGACCTCCCAATGCTAGCTGCCGCTGCCCATCTCTCCCAGCGTTTGCACAGAGGCCTGGGATTGCATTTGGGTTAGAATCCCTCCCCCATCTCTTGACTTTAGATGGTGGAGGGTGTTCAATAAATTAACACACATGTTTGACACACTTCTGCTTGGGGTCTCCACCCCAGCCGGACCCCCCTACACACACACACACACTGCATTATTTAGAGAGGTGTGTGTGTGCGTCTGTGCGTTACCTTCTGGAGTAGTTGGGCCTCCCGGCATGACCTCATGACGCGTGACAGCACTTTTGTTAGCCAATCGCTGCCAGGGGTCAGAGTAGACCTCGGAAAGACCACGTTTTGGCTGCTTGACTAGGATTGGCTACAACAAAGGTTTCATACACTAAAATCTCTTCATGTAATTCTTACTGTGCATCGATTTCATAACAATGCAGGTTAATTCATGATTCTACATCAAATAAAGGTCTTAGAAATATTCAAGGGACAAAAACACCTTTTGATGATAAAAACATATCAAGATCCACAGCATGCGAATGAAAACCATTTTCTAACTGCACACATCCAATAACATTCATCTTAAAAATGGAAAACTGATAACAATCATAAAAACCTGGGCTTTGGATTTTTAACAAAATGACACATAAATCATATGCTAAAAAGCCCAACGAAACATGATGGATACAAATGGGTGCCTGATGTATTCAAACAGTTCTTATAAATACTCGTCTGTGTGCGGTGGAGAGTAGCTCTGAATGTGGGCCCATTAATGCAGACCCCCCCCATGTGATGGCCCTTTCTGACCCCTATAATGTCCTTTTTGCAGCTATTTCATCTCTGTCCACATCATCCTCAAAATAAGTGTCCTTAACCTTCCACAGTGTATGTTAGTATACAGTAGGCCAAATCTTTGTAGGGTGTTTCTATTGAGGAATATTTCCCCTATGTGGCACAGTAAAACTAAAATAACCTCGAATACAAATTGACGTCTTCTTTTGGTAATATGAAACAGAATGCTCAGATATATATAATCCATCAGCTGTTATTCATGGTTCGAAATCCTCAGCGGTAGCCAAGATCACGGTTTCCGAAATATTTTTGCTTTGCAAACCATCATGAGGGTTGACCAATCACAGACCAAAGAAACATTCAATTGTGTTCATTATACTACGTTATTCAATTTTTTTTATCTGAATACAGATTTGAGTATGACTTTAATGAATGTTCAGAGATTGACTCTATGCATAATTGTGATGATCTCAAACAGGCTTGGGTGGTGGCAACTGGCTGAAGTCTGTTGTATGTGCAGATTCGAACGTCCCAAAAGTCCACCAGATGGTGTCACTGTTGCATGACCAATGAGCCTGACTGTTACCTGGGCCTCCTTGAGGAGCTGTCACCCCGTACCCAGACAGTGTCACCTCTCCCTTTCCCTCAGCGGGTGTCTGTGAATATATTCAAACCTGTGCGATTGCACATGAGTGTGAACGTATATGTGCAATGTGCACTGTTCCTTTAACTGCCAAGCAGTACAATCCAAAATGTCCCTTTCTTTGGACGCCCAGTTATCGAAGAAATAAATAAATGGCACGTGAATGCTAGTAGTAGCTTTGAAAAGATCACTCAATTACTTTATTGATACTAATGAATTAACACTTCAGCCAACTGTGCTAACTTATCTGGAGCAGTTAATGCATTCCTTTTAATATAGCTATGTTGCACTACCACACACCCCAGTAATTGCAACTGGTTTCCAGAGGAATCTCTCATCCGCTATAAAACCATGGTGCTTTGTCTACAGATTAGCAACATTCCCTTTGTACCCCAAGGCTGTTTGGAAAGCCTACATTGCTCTGTTATGCAACCTCTGGTCTCCTGGCCATCCCATCCCACACCAGCTCTTACTTGACCCAGACTACTTAGTTGATTGGTAGTTCCATTTGGAACTGTATTAGGACTAAAATGTACACCTTGATGAAGTACTTGTCAGCAAGGTCATTTAAATGTGACACTATGTTATTTAAAGCGATAGGCCTACTTATGAAATAAAAAAATTAGGATGGATAGACGTATATGTTGAACAAAATAAAGAAAACTCATCTAAGCTGCAAGAAATATTTTCCTTTGTGTTTTCGTAATGACCTGCCCGGCATTTTAGACAAGATAGGGAGGTTATTCCACACTTCTGTGTAAGCACTAGCGTTCAGTGTAAAATTTACACCTCCTTTACAGAACGTTTTTCGTAATTCTGATGGTTACCTGCAGTACTACGGACTGCTGCTCCAGCGTGTATGATGTGATGCTGCGCCCACGCCGAAGAGACTCTACTGCGCAGTCGCAAATACAACTAACGCAGCGAGAGAAGAGATAAGAAAATGGCCCTCGATAATTTAATTTTCGCTCAATGTATCCTATATTTCTTGGCGTTTGTGTTCGGGTTTATTGCCGTTGTGCCTCTTTCCGAAAACACGGAAGATTTTCATGGGAAATGCTTGCTTTTCACGCGTGGTATGTGGCAGAATGAGAACATCACTGTCTCGAAGAAGCGCTTCATCATTGATGAGTGGGGACCGGAATCTTCTTGCAGTTTCATCACTTTTGTCGGGATAGCATCTCTCATCCTGTCCGCAGTTCAGGCATGGCGGCTGCTGTTCTTCCTTTGTAAAGGCCACGACGAGTGAGTCTACCTACTAGTTACTTCTGGCTGTTCTGTATTCATTGTGTTTTCTTTGTGTTTATTCTATATGCATTATTTTAAAGACAGGAAAAGACATACCTAATAGATTATGTATCAAGCTGCGTATCAACCGGCGAATTATCAGTAAAATTATAAGTAATGTTACTTTAATGAATAAAGAATGCCGAAATCCGCCATCTAGCCTTTTATTTATTAGATTTTTTTCTGATGCTGCGCTACAGATCTAGGCCCCATAAAATGAAAACATATTTTTGCTATGTACAGTTTGTCCATCAACCTGCTTTGCTCCATAATCAATTACCTATGTTTAATCATCCAGGAATAATTGGAATAAATGCGTTTTTTTGCCTTTTCAAATGTGGCGCAATCTCATGAAGTGTATCTGAAAGAGATGTGTCTGCTGTCTCTGTACAAATTGTACTAGTCTTCTATACGTTGTAGGGCTTTTCAATGATCTGTTGTTATTTCATCCTGGCAATTGGTGTATTGGTTAGGCCTATCCAAAATAAGGAATAAAACAAACTCGCCAGTCACGTGTCAAAACCCTGGCCACATCGGCAGTGTCCTCTAATGAAACTCTCTTCCTGTTTTTCTGTAGTTCCCTGTTCAATGCCTTTCTGAATCTGGCGATCAGCAGCCTGGTGGTTTTCACGGTGTTCCTCTCCAGCACCATAGTCAGTCTGGGTTTCAACCTCTGGTGTGATGCCGTCACCGAGGGTGGGAGCATGCCCAGCAGGTGACCTGTGACCTGGCCCCATGACCTCTCACCCCATGTCACTTCCCAAGCTCTTCAGTGGCCTGCGGCAACACCTAGACATACACCTGATTTAGGACTGTGTCCCGGTGATTATGCTCAGTGGCAAAAGGAGAAGTATGTAGTCCTCTTTAAGCTCACACCTGTCTCTTGATACTTGCCTTTCAGCTGTGAGGAGCTGCAGGACACTGACCTGGAGTTAGGCCTGGACAATTCCTCGTTCTACGACCAGTTTGCCATTGCCCAGGTAGGGGATATATAGATGTGATAAAGCCATGCACGTCTGCGGAATTGTTCCCCATCTCAGGGCGGAACCCCGTTAAGGGTACGCGTGATAGCCGTTAAACCCGTCTCCTCTCCGCAGTTTGGTTTGTGGGCAGCGTGGCTGACGTGGCTGGGCATCGCCGTCATGGCCTTCCTCAAAGTGTACCACAATTACCGGCAGGAGGACCTTCTGGACAGCCTGATCCACGAGAAGGATCTTCTGCTGGGACGCTCTTCCCCTCGGGGCTCCGACAGCAGCCAGTTGAAGAGCGGAATGATCTAGACTCCCGAGGACACATGCACGTCATCCAGACATAGCCTCCACCTACCCAGACATAGCCTCCACCTACCCCGACGGCCATCACACGTCCATATACAATCCAATGGAAATTCGAACGGGCGTTATAGTGCATTGTTAATGCCTCGTTCGGGTATTCTTCTCAGATACATGTAGGTTGTTGAAAATGCTGCTGTTGACAGTAAAGCGCTGTGAGGTAAACGGCTTCTGGCCGTATTGCGGAGCCCATATAATCCACCGGTCCGTTTGCTAATGTTGTTAAAGAGTGACATGCCTTCCTCTTCAAGGCGCACGTTGCACTGTAAATTAGCATAGGTGTTCATGACCATTTAATAATGATGTACTGTACGATAAATAGTGTATTGAGACTTTTTTAGCATGACTCCCCGTTTAGCTGCACTCTGATGATAACACACACAGGGTGGGACATTTCTGTTAGTGTCTATGTGTTCTTTGGTTTCTTTTGTTTTCTGGTATGAACTGTGGCATGTGGGAAGTGTGGCTGCAGGTTTTTGTGTTGGACAATATGGTTTCAGTATTGTGTGACTTCTTTGAATGCATGCAGCTAGATTATGATGCGTGCTATGCTATATATTAGGCAGTATATACAATTACCAAATATTATTATGTGCAAATGAAAACTGTACTTTGTATAGGAATTACCAATATACCTCAGGATATATTGCCTGAAAGTCAAATATCGTGCTGAAACAATGTCCCTGATCATCCTGATAATCAGGATACCTCAAACCTGCCCAACTGGTTTAAGACATTTTCCAAACATTGACAGCACGCTGCAAAATAATCATTCTAAATGGTCTGATTTTAATTCTGAATGCTGATCGGTTTACAGCAGTGATATATGGGGGTGGAACTCATTTGTAACTCATTTATAAAAGCAATGAGAGATTCTTGAGGTGTGTGGTTTATTGCCAAAATACCATTGCTATTTGTTGTGCTCCATAATGTTTTGTGCCTAAGCATGGTATATTGGCCATATACAACTTCCCCTGAAGCCTACATTGAAATAGGCTGACATTATCCAAGGCCAGATCTGTTCACTTTCACAATTAGTTAACTTATGGACACACACAAAAGTGCGCGCTCACACACATATACTGTACAACAATATAATAGGCTAGTGAATTTGGTGTGTAATGACAGTTTTATTTCAAATAATTCAAATAAAAAATATAGAAACAGAAAGTCTATTTAAAAGGCACTTCTTTCAGTGACCGAATTCATATTGTCAGCAGTGAAATTAAGCTACTAACCAAAATCTCCAGTTACAGTACAGACCATGTTGACTTGCTAGGTATTTTTTATTGCTAATGACAGCTGTTTCGGGGGTGCAGTACAAAGTATTTCTTCCATTCAGACAGTGGCTCCAATAAATTGCTCTTATTTTTCTAAGAATGAATCTCCTGTAACAGTGTCCTCTGAAACATTTTACATTGTATAAATCTGATGTGTCATTCAAAACAATCTAGTGTGTTTTATTGCACCATTTCAGGGGTGTATGATTTTTACTTTGCCCTTTTAACTTTAGCCCATTTAAATAACTTGAATATCTATAATTGAAGGATGTTATTACTGAAGATGTTCTTTTGTTTCTGGATCACAACACAGACCAATTGATTGTACATTTGTACATTACCTTCTTTACTTTGCATCATAAAAACCCTCTTATTTGAAGTACATTATAACATCTATATCACTACATTTCTAATAAAACACTGTGCATTCTTCTGTAATTCTTATTTAATAACTATGTCTATGTTATCAGCTTGGAGGTCTTTTGGCTTTAGGTCCGATTATATGATATTGATGGGCTGATTATCTGGGCCAGGGGCCACTGAGTACTGCATTTTTTTTTTACTAGAAATTTGAACTAGAAATGTATTGCGTTCAACTGGTGCCCATAGTCTAAATTAGATCCTGGTAAGAAGGCGAATATGAAAACCAACAGTACTTTGAGTCCTGAGAGATTAAAGTCAGATCAAATTAGTGACATCACAAAGTAGACCAAAAGCCCAATCCCACCATAACAGATGGAAATTCCCAGAAGGTGTCTTAACAAAAAGGACATTATCATCATTTTTTTCACAATTCCAAAGTGTTACTTGACCTTATTGTGGAAATGCCATCAAGGAGACAGGGAAATCATGTTTTCGACTGCACTGGGCTGTTTGACATTTAGATTAAACCTGAATATCAGAGCAAGCAAAAAATGTAAATGTAACAAAGCCCTTCGAAATGTACTGTTAAAGAACATATTGTATATTCGCGTAGATATAGATATGCAGTATAGAAGAATAAACAACATTTAGGTTATTATTTGTTTCAAAATCATAAGCGCACAGTACATTTAAATACATTCCCAGGAAGGACAGTTTTTATATTAATGTGCTGAAAGTTGAATTGACTTTGTCCAGCTGGGAACCAAACACTGATCTGACATAAACAGTTGTCAGAAAGATGGCTTTGTTAATTTGCTAGTTTAACCTGGCACTGTGAAGTAAAGCATTCCTGCGTATTTATTTCAGCAACCGTTTTCAGAAAATGTCACATTGTGCTTGACTTACTCTGTACTCCATATCTTAGACATGTTAGGAGTGTTTTGTGTCATTTCAAAGCAGTTATTAACAATTTCTACATTCAGTTATGTGCAACAACAAAGCGTAATATTATAATATTAGCATATGGTATATGTATATATATATATATATATACACATTAATACCAGTAGTCATATATTAAGTACACAAAATGACAGTGTTATGATCAGATAAATACAATTAATGTTGCATTTCAATAAACATTCACTCACATACAATAGATTCCATTAAGAATAGAAAAAGCGAACCATTTCAGCGGTTAAGAGAGCATGAGCGGTGAGCTTCAACAGTGCTGATGTGCAGAATGTCTAACGGACCAACGAAACATGGCGGCACACCCACCACTGAGGTACATCCATTATACAGGCGAGGAGGCTACATATCTCGGGGATTCCACATTTCTATATGGTTGTGAGCGTAGCCCTTAGGGTGCTCGTCTCCACGCCGTAGACTGAGGCGCTAAGTGGACCAGGCTAGGTAGGGAACCTCAAGGGGCCAGGTCCTGTGAAGGAATGAATGCCACACGTCCCTGCCTGTGGCTGGTCCCAGTCACTGCCTGGTTAGCCAGACCCAGCATCCCCACAGCAGCTGTTTTACGTGGACCAGGTAGACGGCCAGCGAGGCCTCCAGCTCCTCGCACACCCGCTGTGGGCGTCGGTGCTCCGTGCAGTACATGGCCACGCCCAGCAGTGACATCAGCAGGAACAGGCAGGTGAACAGGGCCATGTGCGGTTGGGACGAGGACGTTTCGTAGGCTGGGAACAGAAGGACACACGGCCAACCGCTGAATGGATTCTGAGAAGGATTTGTGGAGCACCATTCAAACTGTCTGTTTAGGAGGCAGGGACATGGCGACCTCCTAGTGCTGAAAATACTTTTCATAACCACGAATGCATTTGAAGGCTATTTTCGTTTGCACTTTTTAAAGTTTTTTTTGGGTTAATGCTCCTTGTTGAAGGGACTGTCTCCTTTACGCTTTTCATACAAATCTGACTGACGTATGCGATTATTTTTAAATTAAAACTTTAAAATGTGTAATGGATCATAGTCATTCTGTGAAACCGATAGACAAGAAGCACTCCTTCTTGTGACAGCATCCCATAGCATTTAGACATTTGAGGAGCTGCCACAACCTTTGACACACACCTTATGAATAGCTACATTACCAATGTCTGCTTTGCCTTCATAAATGTTATTAGCGATTCCTGTGGAACAGATTGCGTGCTACCTCATTTCCACGCATAATTAATCATGAAGTGTAAATCCCTTTCACATGTTTGTACTTTTTCTATATTCAGCAGTACATTGAATACTACAGTGCCCACTAGGGATCGTGTTTTACGATCTAATCACAGTTTTTATTGTGTCTTTTTCATTTTCTTTCACAGTTAAGCCGTAATGATGCAAACCCCTTGGTACAGTAATAGTCCTTCATAGAGATCAGGGAAAACTGTAGATATAGCTATATACGTCACCAGATTATTACTAAGCCTTGCTTTATACACTACATTTTGTTATAAATTGTGATTTTTTTACTATTATTAGCAGTGGAAGAACAATATGGAGCCCCTTATGGTAAAAGAAAGCCAGACTAACCCATTCCCTCAACTTTCCTAACTAATCCATTACGACATTATTTCATCCATTCCCCTTAGTTTGTAATAGATGCTGTCAACTTTATAATCCATTTCCTTAACCTTTTTAAAACATTCACACAATTTGAGAAAATCTTTTTACTCAAATTTGGAATTAAAATACACCATGTGTTGACTGTTAAATACAGGATTGTCCTCAGTAACTGTAAAATATTTCATAGGAAAGTGAGGTCTGTTTCATTGGCACAAACATTACAGTTATTAGAGACGCGACAGGGATCCAGTAGATGTACAACGCGTACAGTAAATGCAAAGAAATGGTGTTGCTAGGCAGAAACAAGAAGTCTTATTCTACCTGCCCTTGAGTCAACTGGCAGGTGGTTTGTGTTTACCAATCCCTGAAGGGTTTCATATATCCCAGCCGACCCACAAAGTTGGCATCTTGTTAGTCTTCTATTTTCATCTCTCTCTAGGTTTGCTCCACCGTGGATAGAAACAGGCATTTGTCTACTGTACTTACACTGTAACAAACTTTGCACCAAATGTCCACCAGTACACAGGAATGTATAAGCCTAGCACTTTTTTTTTTTACCACGACACCTAAAGGTCTCGGTAAAAAGCTGAGTCAGTCCTATGATAAATGGAGTTTTTGTCTGTCATTGCAGTAAAGGAGTCCGAGTGATTCAATGGAGTGGACCATGCACCAGAGGGCAGCACTCAGCAGACCTTGCACCAGAGGGCAGCACTCAGCAGATCTGATACACTTCTTTTCTCTTCCCTTGCACAGACCAGCCACTTCCCAAGCAAAGAAAGATCTCTAGTCCAGCAGGTGGGAACCAAATATATTATAATAATATTTTCACTAAAATAATAAAAATAATATTATAGCTCATGGGACCTTTTAAGAAATAATCAGTAACACAATAGCTGCATTTCCGATTTCCTGGTTGAAGAAGATAGTTAAAATAATGACTTTGTAATGACACCTACCCAATAAATGCACCGCGCAGATAATATAGGCAACTGGTCTGACCGTCAAGAACTACTTCGTAAGACCTAAATTCATATACATCCAGTGACTATGCACATTTGTGATAGTGCAGCCACATTTCACACACAGCTAGCAGTGAAAAATGACCTCCAATTTGCACGCTAACTGAATACAGTACACAGAGCCATGTTGGACATGCCTCACATGGTCATTTCTCCATAAATATTTGCCACAAGCCCATTGACGGGTTGAAATGTTTGAGGGATTCTGGAAAACACAAAGGGTTATTCAGTTGTGGGCATGTATTAGAAACCGGCCAAGGAAAAGGTCTATTTTTCAAGGCAGCTGCTGCGAATGAGAATGAATTCTCAGTCAATCCTTCATGTTAAAATAAAAAATAAACATGAAAATAAATAAGTAAATCCGAAAACAATCACAAAGACTCTTATGAAGTAGTTTATGATCAGAACCATTTTATCTATAATATATTTGTTTAGTTTTTTGAGTAATTTGACACTATTTTCTCTTACAGGGTAATAGGATTTCTAGCCATTTTATGTATTTCAGTGGCCACCCTGATTGACTGACAACGCTCCAGTATGCCTTTAATCTTCCAAATGTTGCTTTTGCTAGCTAGTATTAATGCACCAATTATGAAATCTGGTGTTAAGCTGTCACCAGTCATCATGGCCCTCCACGTGAATGGCATTAGGTCTCCAACTCCACAGTCTCTCTCACCATGCACCGTGATCTCAGGCTCTCTGAACCGAACCCGCCGATCGCTCCTCCGTCTGTGGGAGGGCTCTGAATCTGACCCTGAGCCCGACCTCTTCAGTATGGATATGGGGATTTTACCACCGGTGACCTGATGAGAGGGCAGGGAATACACAGAAATGGGGACACATTAAACACCAGTACTGAGGGTATTGTTTTTTCGTTGAGAAAAAAAGAGTATACTAAAATATTGTCACCTTGGGGTTCGGAGTGTCCTTCTGTGGGTGGGGCTCCTTCCTGTGTCGGTTCTCAGAGCGTTTATCCCGGTGGGAATGGGAGTGCGGAAGACTGTTGTTGAGCGTGTCTCTGAAGGTCTCGGAAGCAGCAAACCTCTTTGACAGAGCTGACATACACTGGCCGAGGGAGTCTAAGCGGTTAACCGTGTGTAAATGTTAGTCTCCAGCTACTGATCAACCTACCACACAGACAATTACAATTGCAACTACTCTACAGGTGAAGTACAAAACCAAACATTTCTGTGAAACGCAATATCGACAATCAATATGTACACAGTGACAGTGTAGTGGGTGTGTATTCTTCATAAATGCTCTACACTGGCTCAGTGTTATGATAGTACAGTGATAACCGCCACTTTAGGTTTAGGCATCTGTGCACAAAAACAGTTAAGGTTGCTCAGAAAGCAAACAGAAGCCAGTGACTAGGTCTTTATTAAAAAAACTTACTTAGTTGTTGCTTTGGCAGTTGTAATTATTTACTTAGAAAGAGAGTGCTTTGAGTCTAGATTAACATTAAGGCTCTTCTCAAGGTCCAGTTTAACAATATGCTTTCTAAGTTAAACTGTCTACAGCCAATGGCTGTAAACCATTTAGAACCATCATCGGGGGGGCTAAGCTGGGGCCAGTTGTACTGTTAGGGGGGACAGTTTCTGTCACGTTGCCTCCTGGTGGTGGGTCCGCCTCCGGGCGCGTGACTCTCCAGCGTTCGACGTCGCCGGCCTTCTAGCACCATCGTATGTGTTTGTCCTGTTTCCCATGTCCTGTGAAGGCACCCTTCCCTGATTCCCTTCAGCTGCACCCAGTTAGCTGGGTATTTAAACCCCTGTGTGTCTTGTCTCCGTGTGTG
>JACXGK010002527.1:0-14918 GCA_016801125.1 Novumbra hubbsi | reverse complement strand
ATAGGTTCGCCAAATAAATCGAACCTTGTACACCACACCTGCGCCTTGATCCGGTTCTTTTCAATCACCAGACGTCACAGATACAGTGAACATTATTATGTAATAGTTATTAGGGGGGCCAAGCTGGGGCCAGTTGTACTGTTAGGGGGGACAGTTACAGTGAACATTATTATGTAATAGTTATTAGGGGGGCCAAGATGTGGCTAATTGTACTGTTAGGGGGGACAGTTACAGTGAACATTATTATGTAATAGTTATTAGGGGGGCCAAGATGGGGCTAATTGTACTGTTAGGGGGGACAGTTACAGTGAACATTATTATGTAATAGTTATTAGGGGGGCCAAGATGGGGCCAGTTGTACTGTTAGGGGGGACAGTTACAGTGAATATTATTATGTAATAGTTATTAGGGGGGCCAAGATGGGGCTAATTGTACTGTTAGGGGGGACAGTTACAGTGAACATTATTATGTAATAGTTATTTCAGACTCCACATTTAGGGGGGCCACAAGGGGGTCTAAGCTTGTTGTGTGTTCACCAGTCACACCCAGAGGAATGTTCCGGCACACTCAGCCAAGGTTACCTCCAGTGAGTACTCATCCATGTCTATTTCATCACAACAATCGCTTAATGTATTGCTTCTGTAGCTGTAGTTGTACCTGAATATTCTGTCTTGCCGATCTCTGCGTAGACGTTGGCCAGCAGCTCCAGACTCCTGGTTGTGATCGGGTGGTCGTTCCCAAAAGCCCGCTGATGAATCTTAGTGGCTTTCCCACTGTACTCTAAAGCAAGATGAGGTCTGAAAGGCCCAAGAACACGGAGGTAAGCTACGCTGATTACTTCTGTGTCGGTAGTTCACGGTCCTTCCTGTTTTGATCCCCGACATATTTTTAGCTCATGTTTGATTAAAAAACATGCAGATAAAGCCGTTAGTGTAACTCCGATTAATAAATCTGGACCGGAATCCGGGCTGAAATCTATCTGCTCTGGCACCATTGGTTAATATAAGCCCACAAATAATTGAAGTCCTTTCAGGGTGGACCACAATGGCGGATCATAATCAAGCTTTGTCGGGCATGCGGCATTGTTCGGCATGCGGATCGATGTCACCGCTAGGAGCAGAGCAGCATGACAAATCCAAATAAGCGTGGGCTATGCTGTGATTTGATTTAGGGCAGGAGGACTGAGCTGACAGGGCCGTGGGCTCTGGGCCAGCGGCCTGCCGTAGAGGGCCAGTGGAAACATCCACGGTCAGCTAGCTCCAAGTAGACTTCCCTCGTCATGGCTCTGGCTGGGTTTACTGTACACCCTTCTGGTACGGTGACTAACGACAAAGTACATCGGAACAGGCCGTGTTCATTATTTGTTTTGATCATAGTCCCTTTTTGAGAATAATAAATTCATTGAAAGTGGAAGATTGTTGCGACCACTTCAGTGCCAACTCAAACTACACCGTCGATCATGCCGATGAATGTATGTCCAACTGCAAACCTCAACCACGGCATAGATGAGAGGATAAATCATGGGCACACCACTTACATAACAGAGCTGAGAGCTGCTTCTGGCCACTTCATATTCACCAGGACATCCTACCAAAACCAGCACAATAGCTAACAATAATGACTCGACATATAATCACAATCAAAATGGCTAAGAACATTTACTCCCACTGAGATTTTCCTGGGAGTGTGTCTGTGTGTGTCTGTGTGTGTCTGTGTGTCTTTTACCGAGCAGTCTAATGGCTTTCTAATGAAAGCTGTCTCTGAGCCTGTTGGAATGGAATCTCACACTTAGCAGAAAACATTAGAAACAGACCTCTGTCTGATAGTAAAAGCAGACAACAGTAGAAACAGACCTCTGTCTGATAGTAAAAGCAGACTGCAGTAGAAACAGACCTCTGTCTGCTGGAAAGAGTAGACAACTGTAGAAACAGACCTCAGTCTGATGGTAAGAGTAGACAACTGTAGAAACAGACCTCAATATGATGGTAAGAGTAGACAACAGTAGAAGCAGACCTCAGTCTGATGGTAAGAGTAGACAACTGTAGAAACAGACCTCAGTCTGATGGTAAGAGTAGACAGCACTAGAAAAATACCTCAGTCTAGTGGTAAGAGTAGACAACTGTACAAACAGACCTCAGACTGATGGTCAGAGTAGACAACAGTAGAATCAGACCTCAGTCTGATGGTAAGAGTAGACGACTGTAGAAACAGACCTCAGTCTGATGGTAAGAGTAGACGACTGTAGAAACAGACCTCAATCTGATGGTAAGAGTAGACAACAGTAGAAGCAGACCTCAGTCTGATGGTAAGAGTAGACAACTGTAGAAACAGACCTCAGTCTGATGGTAAGAGTAGACAGCACTAGAAAAATACCTCAGTCTAGTGGTAAGAGTAGACAACTGTACAAACAGACCTCAGTCTGATGGTAAGAGTAGACAACAGTAGAATCAGACCTCAGTCTGATGGTAAGAGTAGACGACTGTAGAAACAGACCTCAGTCTGATGGTAAACAGATTAACAGTGCTTTGTTCGGGTTCCTGTTTTGGCTAATACCAAAACAAAAGAGCATAAATAGCATTGCCTATTAAGACTACCGGATAATGCGGACACAATTTAGAATGATAATTGCTTAGGAGACGTTTTTATGGAAGTAAAACTAGTCTATGTTCAGACTGTGTCATTTTAAGAATTGTGAGCAGTGGGCTGTGAATGCTGGGGCCATATATGGTAGGTGAAATCACTATGTAAAACAAGCCAGGAAAAAACTATATTTTATAACTGTTGCTGGGATAGTTGTTTTTTTTGCTCTATCATTCTTAACAATTGCATTCATACTCCACCATAATATGTACTTACTACAGTAAGTAGCTCTGGATAAGTAAATGTAAATGCAAACCAGCTATAGTCAAGGGTTTACTACTGAAGGTCATATGTCCATTACTATTTAATAATAGTAATTATTATTTCCAGCGACAGGGAGCCCCTAACTAGAACCCTACTGAAATAGCATTAACATGGTGTAAGCTATGAACTTTTGTCAAATAGAAGGATCAACATTTTCTCTCAGCCTGATGGCAACATGGATAAAATAGAAAGAAAACTATTGGCTGTTATTGCATACAGCTATCAGAAACCAAAGTATCAGCTTGCAAAAATGTCTATTTAGTTTTTTGTCCAGGAGTTCATAACATTTAGGGGTTCTTAGGGGTGACAGTATAATGCCCTAGATTAGGCTAAAGACACAGTTCAGATAGACAGTGCAGACCTGGATAATCCTTTATATCTGAGTGCAACCTCAGTTGGGTAGAAATCATGAAAGAATCACGATTACTACATGAGTTACACATACAGAGTATAAATGCAAGCTCATGCTATTTTACAGAAATGTAATTATTGGTTGTTCAGCTTGTAGTTCTATACTGAACATGGTTACAGTTGGCTAAACAGTTAGTGCTGTATTACAGTAAATATGGTAGAATATATCTGCATGGTCATTTTCAAATAATTGCATTAGTAAATAAAATGTAGTACAAACCATATTTAAGTCACATTGACAATTAAAAAGCACTCCTGTAACCTACACCCACACAAGTAATATATTTTCTGAAAATAATTCTGATGGAGATTCCAATTGTAAGCAATTGTAATTATATATTGGCTTGTGTTTGGAATGTAATCCTTTAACAGTTGCTCTGAAAGGGACAATACAAGATGTAAATGAGGTCGATCTGATCTGTATCTGCTCCTAGCTATCACAACACAGGGTCATTCATCACCCCATGTTTGCCCCTGTTTAGTGTGACAGATGTCACCATCACTGTTTCTAAACCACTCTTCCCTTCAATAAGTAATGGCCAGGTGTCCGTTTGCACTGTCTTAGAAATTCCTTTAATAAGGACATCCGATCACCAAAGTACAGTGAAGCGCTTCAATGACCGAAACACTTTCTGCCACTGCGCTGAAAGATTCCGGATGCAAAATAACTTCCAGTCCGGGAGGAAATACGGGAGATGTCATTGAGCACTGACCACTACAGTCAGTATATGTTATACACACATGAACCCACTCAGTGCTACAGTGCTGTAGTTCGGTAGTAGAGCTATGGTATTTGAATAGCCTTGACATCCTTATAAAACCCTGTAAATAAAAGATTGTGTTTGAAACCAGTTTCCCGAATGGGGAACCCTCCAATAGGTTAGCGTATATGGACAATTCTCCAAATTGAATGTTTATGACTACACTCTAAATGTTAAAGCTAAACCTTCAAAATTTACTCGGCAAGAATAAGAGACAAAACAGCAGAAATCCAACTAGCGCTTGTCCTTGTCTGCCCAGAAACCCAAGACCCTGGATACAGCCATAAAGAATCTCTTCAATCTCATACAAGATTAAGCAGCTTCCTTAGCTTGTTCAACTATCCCACAGCTCTACCTGTGCACTTCTTCTACATTCGTATCTCTCAAGTCTGTCGTGGTCATGGCTAAAGGATTCAGCTAATGTCAATGTGACTGGACACTTCTGCTGCTGTTTTACATTTTTCTGCTGAGGACTTGGTATATTTTAGAGGCGTTTAATTTCTTGTGTAAGTTCCTATCCTGCATGAAATATGTATCAAAATTATTTATTTTGTCCATGTTTGCTATAGCGGGCGCAATTGTGATACTGCTACCCCACACGCATGCTTTTGGGCCCTGCGAGAAGCAACTCACTTCCACAAAGTAATCACCTTCAACGTGATCCTTCATACTTCCTTGCCTCCCTAGAATGAATGTTAGCTAATTGGCATGTCACTGTGATAAACGCATTTTTCAAAACAACTTTCTTCAAGACATTAGAAATAAAAGCACTCAGCTGTTGTTAATGAGGGTGAGAAGTCTGACTCCAGAATGAGAGTGTTCCTCCCTTCTAGCCATGACCACCAATCAGATTAAACGCTTGTGTCTTCTAGCCATGACCACCAATCAGATTAAACGCTTGTGTCTTCTAGCCATGACCACCAATCAGACTAAACGCTTGTGTCTTCTAGCCATGACCACCAATCAGATTAAACGCTTGTGTCTTCTAGCCATGACCACCAATCAGACTAAACGCTTGTGTCTTCTAGCCATGACCACCAATCAGATTAAACGCTTGTGTCTTCTAGCCATGACCACCAATCAGACTAAACGCTTGTGTCTTCTAGCCATGACCACCAATCAGACTAAACGCTTGTGTCTTTGTGGCCTGAGAAAGTACACCAGCATCAACGACATTGGATCCAGGTGTTCTGGTAACACTTGGAACTCCCATTAGGAACATTGTCATTTTTCTACACCTTAATTAAAGAAGAACTTAAGTCCACAACATTTGCATGAAATTGTAGAAATTGCCACGATAAAATATTGTATATGTACAGATATTTATATTTCTTAACAAATACAACAACCACAAAACATTATTTTTTAAGGCCTAAAACACAGTATATGATGTAGACGTGGATGTAGGGGGATAATGTAGACTGTTCGATGATATAGTACACAGACAACACTGAACACAGAAAACAAACTAAAATTGTAACAAGGCAAATTGATCAATCTGATTCTGCATGAGGGCTGTGGATGCAAACACTTCTTCGTACCCTTTCTTATTGAGTGAGATCCTGACAGTGCAAAGCACTAAAAAGATGGGACATGTCTATCCCTACATTCAGGTGTAAGACAAATGAGGAATTAGGTGTCATCAACCGTCAGCGCCTATAGTTTACACATTTACACAAGTTTAAACCGGTTCTGTTGAAAATATGCAGAGAGAGGCACACATTTTGGAGCCCGTTTCAGCACTTTTCCACAGGGTGAAGAATGTCTTTACACACAAAACACATGACGACCCAGTGATTTCCCACAGTACTGTAGCACTAAGTTGAAACCACTCCACGTACCTTTTACTCATGATACAAAGCTGGGCCAGCCGCTCGAAATTCTCAGCTTGGATGGCCTGATCCGATAGCCCTTCAGCAGACAGCCACCCTGTCTCCACGGAGCTCAGCATAGCGTCCTCTGGGGGGCCTGTGACACACACGCAGGGCATGTAATCACCTGGAGCCGCTAACGTCTGCCTAAATCCCTCCGACTCTCACACACTAGCCTCTGGCTCGCTCTCCGTCTCTGCGCGCGGCAGGCAAACAGAACCCAAAAGGCTGGCGTCGTGGCCTCCGGCAGGACTGCCTGCGTGGGGATGAGGCGGGAATCTAAACAGTAGACTGGAGCCAACAGGATCGTGCGGTGGAGGCAGACAGATAAAGGCAGGGAAACAAACAGAACACTCACCACGCCCACGGGAGCGGTGACACAGCTACCAGCTTACACAGTCTCAAACACCTGAACTGACCGTGGTGGGAGTGGAGATTAGCATACATGAAAGCTGCTCCAGCCTAATGCTGGTGAGGTAAACCGAAGATTCAACTGGCTTAGTCATAGCAATAGATATATATATATATGTATATATATTTATACATATGCGGCCAAACTCTTAGAACAGCATGCTAGGGGAAAGAAAACACTGAATTGTACTAAATGTCCAATGTCTCTGACAGGGAAAGAGACAATGTGAAAACAAATAGTGGTCAGAAAGCTGGTAAAGAGCTATGATGGCAGTGGTGTCACACAGCCACCATGTTGAACCAGGATCCCCTGTACCCCATGGAACAGCTAAGTGAAGATGCCTTGCATGGCCCTTTGTCTTCCCTGTCCGTCCCTCTGTAACTCATGTTACCTACTGCCCACACAACCCTGAGCTGCTGCTGGGTGAGCAGCCTCTCGGCAGACAGGGGGAAAGGCGGACAGAAGGAGGCAAACAGACAGATAGACAGACAGGAACAGAGACTAGCAGCGAGGAAGGTAGATGGAAAGAGACAGAGTTAAGCAGACAGAGCGACAGACACAAACAGACCAAGACAGATGGAGAGGATGAAAGACAGACCGAGACAGATACAAAAGCAGAGGTCTTCAGGGAGAGAGTAAGACAGGAAGGCAGAGGTCTTCAGGGAGAGAGTAAGACAGGAAGGCAGAGGTCTTCAGGGAGAGAGTAAGACAGGAAGGCAGAGGTATTCAGGGAGAGAGTAAGACAGGAAGGCAGAGGTCTTCAGGGAGAGAGTAAGACAGGAAGGCAGAGGTCTTCAGGGAGAGAGTAAGACAGGAAGGCAGAGGTCTTTAGAGTATAGGAAGCAAGTGATAGATGACTGGCCCCTGTTGTAAATGCACACTCAGAGCTGCACCAAGTTTACACCAAATAAAGAGGTTGAATTAATCACATTTTCAGTGTTGGCTTGTAAAATAGAAGCCAGGCTCTCAGGAAGGCATCTGTTTCTTTATAGTGCTGAATCTAAATCTGAATCAATATTTATTTGCATATGTATATAATTCTAAAATAATATATATGTAAAAATTACCCAGCTCTGAACCATGATGCCCCTCATGGAAAACCTCAGGCCACATTGTTGGAGTTATAATATTGAAATGCCGCAAATTGAAAGCAAATGTACTTGCCTGTGCTGTCATGAACAGCAGTGAGCTCAATCAGGGCCACCTCGTAGAACATCTTCTCAGCCTGAATGAACTGCAAAGCTTTGCCGTCTGTTTATACACTGTAGGTAAAGGATCAGGCTCAGTTGTCACAGAGATTAAGTTGTTGCTGTCCGTAACAGTGTTGTTGCCAAGCATAAATGCACAGTGTTTTTGACTCGTGAATATGACCTCAGCAAAAAAGACGTTGTCAACAATCTAAAAAGACAAGCAAGAAAATGATAGGCCTATAATATAATAATCTGTTTAGGCCTGTACTATAATAATCTGTCTAGGCCTGTACTATAATAATCTGTTTAGGTCTGTACTATAAGAATCTGGAAGGTAATTTCATAAATAGTCTCTTGTTTTTCAATTTGGATGTTACAGAGTTATTTTGCATACCTTGTGGCTAATTCCATAAAAAGACACAAAATATGTCGTGTCTCTAAAAATAGACCCAGACGAGTTTGTTCACTCTGTAAAAGGTATACTTCAAACTGACATAAATTACATTCATTATTAAGTCAACACCATTCATAGGTGTTGACTTATAAATGACAGGTATATTTAAAGAGCATTGCTTTGCAAGGAATATGTGGTTAAAAGAAACACATACATAGTCCTGCATACATGAACTACTTTAAAGCTCTCCGTCACACTTGACATGAGACTTTGCTTGGTTCTATGTACATATTGATGTGTGAGAGTGTGTGTGACCTACTCACTGCCGTATGTATTGTATGCAGAAAATAAATTCCAAAGAAAAAACATCAAAACAAGCCCACGATTTGACCTTAAATTGAAATCAACAGCATCCGGACACTAATGATAGTCATTAACAAATCTGACTGCATCACTCTCTCCAGTCTATTTGGAGGGTACTTGTTAATCTTGTAGATAACAAAATGGTTGTAGTCTGTTAAAGCTATGCTAACTGTCCATGCACATTACCAGATGGAAACACATTGTCATGCTCCATTGGTGAGTCCACTACACAAGACAGTGCTACTATTATGGGGTGATACGCTTATTATTAGAATCCTATGCACAGTCATGTGATGGCAGTGAGTTTGCCACGAACGAGCAGAACGTAAGGCCAAGACATGGAACAGTATTGTCGTGCACTGTTCTCCAAAAGGGTTTTAACTGATGCGTGGCATTTACAGTCTGGAATATTGTTCTATTGTAACCATCTTGCATATCTGGAATGTGTCTAGCTGCTGTTCCACGACAGGGTGTAAAACAAACAAGAGAAATGACATAATTACACAAAACTACATAATCTATCGTGGCATAAAACTATACTTACTCTCAGTATTTTCACAACATGCTGTCAAAACAACATAAAAATTCAAGAAGGCTTCCAAAAGCCCACCAGATGTAAACCAATGTTTTTTTCCACTCGACAACCCCGTTCTGATCAGGCTCAGTATGTCCTCACCATCATCATGCTGCCTGCTGTGAGGTGAATGTGATGGACACTCTCTGGAAAAGACGTTTACTACACAGGTCTGAGCACTCCAGTACAACTGCTGGTCTGGGGTATTTATAGCCTGGCAGGACCCAAAACTGAGCCGGTTTTATGTCCTCTGTACTAAACTGCTGAATTAACCCTATTCTAACATGGCCCATCCAGCCCCTCTAAAGGCAGGGGAATTCTGTTTGGAGCACGAGGAACAGACGTAATGTGAAGAAGTTTGAAGCGCTTACAGATATTCTTTTTGTATGCTTTTCATAATAAAATAATATTTGTGAACCTGTGTTGAGCCTCACTATACTTTTTAAATATTTCTAAGTTATTTGAATTTGATGCCAAAAAAATGCTGGTATAAGTCTCTGTTGGGATATATGTACAATATAATATATTGTAATTATTGCTTTCAGTACACTCTCTTTCTGTCAGAGTCAGTATAGCGAGCTGATTAATCAGCTCCCTCATTTCCCAGGGAACCTGGCCAAACACAATCCAAAAGCCATAGAAAAGCCTGTTCAACTCTAGATTCCAGCCGCACAGACTTACAACGAACCTGTCCTCAGAGACTATCATGCATCCCATTGCTCTGGACAATTCTGGCCAAGGCTATGCAATCTTTGTGTGGGGAGTGAGGAGAGGCAAACAGATGGCAACCAACACAGGATATCCACACAGTGACCTGCTTATCATTGTCCTCTGTCTTGATGACAGGACAGAAGAATAACATTCTCTAAAACCTCCTAAGACCCCAAACCTGTTCAGAAAGTATAATAAATAAGACTTGCTGAGCCTTACTTTTCTTATATGACACCTTTATTGAGAAAGAAGTACTAGAAACAAGATACTAGATAGATGCATCTGCTAAATGACTCAAATGTCATGTAAGAATACCTAAAACATTTTAAATTAAAATAAGCTCTGCTTGCAAGCCATGGTATATGTGATGTACTAATAAGACACAAGGGAGTGGTATATGTGGTATACCAATAAGGCATGAAGAAGTGGTATATGTAGTATGCCAATAAGACACGAGGGAGTGGTATATGTAGTATACCAATAAGACACAAGGAAGTGGTATATGTAGTATGCCAATAAGACACGAGGGAGTGGTATATGTAGTATACCAATAAGACACAAGAGAGTGGTATATGTAGTATACCAATAAGACACAAGGGAGTGGTATATGTAGTATACCAATAAGACACAAGGGAGTGGTATATGTAGTATACCAATAAGGCAGTGCCTGGACACAGCGCTTAGCCGTGGTATATTGGCAGTACATCACCCGAGATGACTAATTGCGTTTATAAACCAGTTACCGACGTAATTAGAGAGGTAAAAAGTAATGTCATACCTGTGGTATATTATGGTTTCATATACCATTGCTATTAGCAAATCATCATCAGAATTTAAACCACTGGGTTAATCAGAGGCCATACACCATGGGTGTGGCAGAACATTTTTTGTGATGATGTGATTACTTGGTTTATAATAATAATTGCAGACATGGGATGTCATCAGTCTGGCCAAAACTCCATCCTACAAAATAGGCCGACATTTCAAACAGCTCAAACACTCAAATGGCATTTTTATGAATTTCATTTACAGTATTATTTCCAATTTGTGTCATGCCCTGACAGGGCAAGACTACTTGTGAGGCCTCTAGCCCTCTCTATGCCGTTGTGGGCTCCCCAGTCAGAGCAGCTGCAATCAGTTGACTCTGATTGGGGAGCCTACTTAGGTTAGTTTGTCACCACACCCGGTGTGGTTTATTGTTTGTTTGAAACTCAACAGCTCACGGTTTGTCTTCATTTAATTCAATGTTCAGTGTATACGCTAGATGTTATTTGTATTTCGTTTTGTTAGTTCTGACTTTTCTTTAAATTTACAGTTGCGTATAGTTTGTACCTGTTTATTGGATTAAATCACCTTCATTTATCAACAATATGTCTGCGTATGGTTCCACCCCACTACAAAACCGTGACAATTTGGGACAAAAAAAACTATTAATAATATACAAGAAATCCTATTGAATTGGGTACCGGGCCTTTAACGTGACACCATTCTGCCATAATTATTCATGATGCAATGTGTCTGTTTCATGTCCTTTGACTTAAAACTGTCAGGATGACTGATGAACCTCTTAAGTAGATGGCTTCTAAGGACAGTATGAATGTCTTGATGAAGTGAGCCCAGCAAATCGGCTATTTTGGGAAATGACTTGTGAAGAGTATGGTCGTGCTGAGGCAGATATCTTCAGCTGGCAAGGAAAGTGTTTCAGTCTCTCTGATGAGCGGAGTACCTTGGTAAGAGGTTATATATCCTGCAACACTACAGCCTCTTATCTGAGCCCCATACAACCCTGGCCTATAACCACTGCCGAATACCGGTTAATTAGCTTTCTCACACTGTGCTCTGGTAAGATAAGCACTTACAAATCCTCTTACGAGGAAGACACAGGGGTTGAGCCCCATTCAAAACCTTGAGCATTCTGGCACAAAGATGTTATTATATTTGAACACGCAACCTCTGGGATTTACAGTAGGTTCCTGCCGCCTCCAAGACAGGAAACAATTTTGGCCTCCCTAGCAGGATGCACAGGAAGTGGTGGTCAGTTCTGAATATGCCTGTTTATGTGTAAAGGATACAATTCTTTTCGGAGATGAAGAGTTCCGCAATCTGTAATCACAGGGGAAAGCACAGATCAGGATTGTGAGACACAACAATGCTACATAGTCTTCTACCTGCGTTCTGCTCAGATCACCATGTGGAATCATTCACATTCCACTAGTCCTGCATGAATGACTGCATTCTTAAGAGAAATGAACAACAACAGCCTCTTTATCTCTTCTCCTTACTCTCGTTGTCCATTGGTCGGCTTAACATCATATCACATCCCTGGAATTTCCGCAAGGGCTAATGCTTTTAAATTCAAGACATTTTCCTCAGTCGCTTCTAATATAAATAATGTTACCCAGGGGCCTAAGGGAAGGTCTATAAAAGGCCTTTGGTATGAACTCCAGTGTAGTGGCCCTGGTCCAAAAACACACCCATCCCTGTTATCTGTGAATGAAACACAATAATCCCTAGGGGATAAGCATGCCATTTGATTAACTTGATGCTAATTGCTGGGAACATGAGTTTCTGGTAACATTCGACTGAAGCACAGTACATCACAGGGAGCAGATCAAATACTCCCAATCTTTGTACAGTAGATCCCATATGAATAGGTTGGTCTTTGAGGGGCTGTGAGTGGCAACATTGAGGCTGCTGTGTGTGCCTGCCTGTATAGGAACTGTCGAGGCGCAGGCCCATACCAGACAATGTAAATCACTACACGCGCGGCATGGTCATGTTGTCTGCCCCTGTCCTGATCACGTGACACTGCACGTGGGCGTGTCTCTGGTTCTATGTCTGTGGCTGTATCGTTAGCTCACCTGGTGCAGGCAGTTGGGCAGCGAGGTGAAGCTCTGCACGTGCCTCAACCCAAGCAGGGAGCTGAGGAAGCAGTGGAGTGCGGCCTGGTACTCCCCCTGCCGCTGGAGCTGCCGTCCCAGCTGAAACAGGCCCTCCCTGCCTCCGTTCAGCATCCCCGGTCCCAGCCAGAGGCCGCGCTGCGTCCCATTAGAGCCCCGGCAGACGGGGACAAATGCTCCGGCCCACTTCGCCACAGCCCCGGGACAGAGGGGGAAAACCCAGGAAGCGCCAAAAGAACCAGGCTCCCCCTCAGTCTCCTCTGTCCAAAGTAAGTCGAGGGCAGACGGTGCGCCGAGACAGGCTGAGAGAGGCTCAGTGCTTGAGAGAAGACAGATACGCTCTCCTTCCTCTCCTCCCATGCTGCATCAGGAAAGGAGGTGATGAAGTCAGATGGGATTTGTGCGCTGACTGGCAGAGCCCTCGTCCAATCGCTGCTCCACTCACGTACGAAAGCCCGTCCAGTGTGTGTGAGCACTATCAGCATGTAGGAAACAGGACACTGCTCTCCCCCACTCCTCATGAAAGCGAACCGCAGAGCTTTGAGCACCGGCAAGCTTTCTCTGAGTGCAGTGCAATGTTTTGTACATCACGTTTGTTCATTACATTTCATTTCGATTTGTCTGGTGCAAATTGGATGTGTCAAAATACGTCACTGAATTAAGTCCTGTAATTGGTTTATTCCTACCTATGGTTAATCAACGACAAGCCTCTGCGAATGTGCAGTATGTACACAGATGTAAACAGGTATTTCTATTAAACAAGAGTACAATGTAGCGTCTACAAAATATTCCCCAGCTAGTATCGCAAAGACACAGAGTCCTTCATAGCCTACGAACTGTTATGAAGCCTTGTGCAACTGAGAGAGTGCCAACGATGAGCCATTAGTATCACCTGCTGTATGTGTACACAGTGAGCTAGCCATGGTTCAAACAAGTACAACTAAAATTTATTCACTGGACAGGCTGAATCTGAAGTCTGTACTTCCCTCACACTCGGCTAATCAACATTAAACCAGGCACAGTTTGTGCCAGGAAGCGGGCGTAACATGCCCACTGCACCTCACGTGATTTAGATGAATATGAATGGGTTCTGGCCACTGACCTGCCCTGTCCTCCGCTCTGACAGCAGAGTCCTGCAGATAGACACGGTGGCACTGGAACCAAATGAATGGGAAACACAAACCAAATTGCCAGAGTCAGCCCCCATTTGGTTTGGATGCACTTTGCCGCACTGGGAAGGATATTAACAGCTGTGAACATCAAGTAGCTGGAGACTCAGAGAGCGTTAAAGCTGCATGGGCATGTCAGACTGAAGCAGTGGGCACCATTGCTGCGTCTCTGCTAATAGCATGAAGACCAACGACGGGAGTTGATTATGCTAATGCTGGCTACACCCTTTTTCCTCTTCCATTTAGAGGAACGAGACAGATAATGACCTCTCTTGTCAGTCTCCTCTACACTATACTATGTTGTATGCTAACAAAGCCGGATCCTCTGATGTGACTGAGTGCCGAGAAGAGCACTTGCATTTTCAGTTGAAGCCATTTTGTCCAAATGGAAAAATAACAGGTAACATCTGCTCGTTAGTGTCTAATAAAGCTGAAGGGACACTTGGCTAATCTGATATATAAGCCAAATATGTTCTTGTCTCCTGGTTGACATCAGGCTCAAAGCTCATCTAATAAACAATGCAGCAAAACAACAAGACCCTCCTTTATTTATTCTACAGAAAAGGTTCAAGGTAATGCCTGGCGTCTGTATACTATTGTCTCGAGAACGCTACCAGAGAAAAAGTCCTTTAAATCACCATGCTGTAGTTTTATTAACCACAAGTTCAGTTGGCGGAACGTCACTGTTTATTTTGACGACCATGGCTTCAACGTGAAGATGAAATTATATACTGGATTGCTTGAACTGTGAATGCTGACTGACTGATGGACACATAACTTTTGGCTGGTCTAATTGCATTGCCAGTTTACAAGAGCAATAAGTCATTTGTTGGGGTTTGTAATACATTGCCAATATACCGCGTCTAAGAACTGTACCTCAGCGGGTTGTGTGGCAAAATGGATGTGGAACCTCTTGTCACTCACTGCACATTTGCACACTCATGTTATCTTCCGTTAAATCTACATTAACTGCAGACTGTATGTTTAAATGTAGGATTTCAGTGTGGCATGTGCAGATATTCCACACAATTGAACGCCCAAGCACTGCAGCCAAGGGGGCGTCTTGCTAGATCCCGAGAGCTGGAACTGGTCTACCTGCCTAGTGATCCGCTGGGGGTCTCATCATAATCCACAGTCCCTGCGGTTACGTCCACGGAGAGGGCGGATTTAGGAGAAGACAATCTTGTCGGTTCTGTCCACGGAGAGGGCGGATTTAGGAGAAGACAATCTTGTCGGTTCTGTCCACGGAGAGGGCGGA
>JACXGK010002526.1:38855-53781 GCA_016801125.1 Novumbra hubbsi | reverse complement strand
ACCAATCTCTCTCCTGTCTGGGCTGTCTCTTTCCACGTCAACCAATCTCTCTGCTGCCTGATCTGTCTCTTTCAACGTCAACCAATCTCTCACCCGTTTGGGCTGTCTCTTTTCATGTCAACCAATATCCTGTCTGGGCTGTCACCGAGGAGGGGGCACACTTAACAGTAGAATATCCCCGGCATTCACCTTTCCTTAATCATTGATATGTACGGATTCATAACGGTGCACCGTGAATTTGAAAATGCCTAACTGTAAGGATTTTAGAACACTAGCAAAGACCCCACATAAGACCTACTTCTCCGCTGCTTTGTGTTCACAGTGAATTAATGGTCCACTTGTTAGTGTTTAGGGAGCCACAACACTTTGTTCATTGTCTACCTATGAATTGTTTAAAAGCTACTATTGTAAAACCAATATTAATGATATACATGGCAGCAAGTGTGTGATGTACAACGCAGCCAACGCGATGACATTGGTCTGTAGATTTGGTCTGTTAGCTCATCGCAAACTAAACAAAAACATCTTTAAATCATGCTCTATGGTCAAAGTAAATATGGCAACCATAGTCCAATTCCTAAACTCAAGATAATATGTGTATTAGGTAGAATGAGGTGTGTAGTCCTGCTTTGACATGTAAAACGAACGTATATCTTAAAAAGATGGTCATTCCAGAATATTTATTGCACTTCTAAAGCACCGTGAATGATTCAATACAAAGTCATGGGCTGGTGCCAAACGCTGTAAAGGTTAGTCTAAAAAAGAGCCCTGTAGTCTGTGCGTGTGTGTGTGTGATGAAAACTGTGTACATGACTCATTTTCTCTGGTCTCTTTAATAGGAATCAGTAACAAAAATGCAGAAATTACCGACGTTCAGGTATTAATATATTCATATTTAGGTATTGGTTCCTTAATTCTAGAAACGTTGTATCAAAAATAACTGATGATTAAGAAGTTATGGTAAACCATAACCACAAAGGTGAGGTAAAACAAACGTCAGGGAGGAACGATTGTCCCAATCTACCTACAGACTATTTGGGTGCCACATTGATGTCACCGCTGCCCCCCCCCCTACATGTGCCTGTACTTGTCGGGAGGTCAAAGGAGGAGCTCAGAATACATGTATGACCTTTATCCCTCAACCTAACCCTTCCCGCGTGGGTCAGGCCATCACACGGCAACCGGGGCGGAGGAGTGGGGAGGGTGACTTGTGGATTGCCGTGTACTGTCACCACGGTGACGAAGATTCCGCCTAAGGCGAGGTTCAATTGCAGTGTCGTCTGTCAAGGATCCGAGGCCAGGAGGCGTTGAGGGAGTGCAGACTTTGAACCTTTGACCTATACTAAGGTCAGAGTATCATGTACACTGCAAATGGGATACTTGCCAGTGCCAGAACTGGAACAAGTGGGTCATAGTCAGTATTTACTGTATTTGAAAGGATATGATTCATTCTAAAATGACATTAATGTGTGATAAAAGACTTTAGTGAAATGCTCATCATCACTAAGATAATTATACTCTTAGCGTCTCGTTTTGATATGACACTAAGCAAACACATTACGTGAAGGTGATTTTAACTTGAAAGGCTAATGGCGACAATGGCTGTGTTTGGATCATTCGAATTGGATTTGGATAATCAAAAGTGGATTTGGATAATTAGAAGTGATCCAACAAGTCATCATTTGATTGTTCTGTTCTTTGCTTCCCTTATCCTCCTAACAACAGTCAACACCGTCTCCTGAAAGCTGCTTTAATGAAAGGCAGCCCTGCCGTTTTTCCAACTCTAGATCTTTCCCACAGATTCTGTGGGAATTGTTTCCCAGCTTCTGTTCAGCGTTGTGCTCCGTGCCGGCTCCTCTCTGGCTTGTCGCTGAGCTCCGACGACGGCACCCCTTTCGGGCTGACATCGCCTCAAAAGCTCAGCTGTCAGCGGGCAAAGAAACAGACAGCAACTGGATAGGCGCAGGTTCAAAAAACGACACCGACACACTAGCTGGGCGGCAGTCAGAACCGACACGGCCGAGGGGCCTGGGATAACCGGGTAATCAACACAGGAAAATGGCCACCACTTGGGAAGGTTCGGTGCGGCCGTGAATGTGGACCAGCCTTGTCTTCGGGAGGAGTGAGGAAGCAGGGAGTGCGAGTACACAGGTGTGTGTGTTCACCACGGTATAATCGTGTATGCACAATGTGATCCTCTGCCTGCCTGGCCCCCACTACAAAAGCCCCTCCGTCTCTCCGCGGTCGAGCCTTCTCTCCTGGGCCCGGGCCACACCCCGCTGCCAGGACGCCATGGCCCCGGAGGAAGGCCCCTGTCCCTGGCACCCGCTGAAGCAGCAAACGGTGTTAAAGCGCTAGCTAAAGTCCCTGTCGTTTACATTCATTAAAAACAACCAGGAACGCCTGGAGCCGGGAGCCTCGCGCCGGGCCTGCCACGGCAGATAAACAGGGGCCACCTCTCGCTGCCCAGCCTGCTCCTTTCTTCTCTGTCCCTCTAATGTTCCTTCTCCCAATCCATCTCCCCCTCCCTTCCGTCTCCCTCTTCCTCGCTGCACTCTCTCTCTCTCACTTCCATCTCCCTCTCTCTCCCCTTTCTCTCCCTCCCTACCTTTCCACTCTCCCGGCCTTCCTTCGCTTTCCACCTCCCTTTCCTTTTATATCTCCTACCCTTCCCTCTCTCCCCCCCTCTCTCTCTCACACTCTCTTCTCTCTCACCCCCCTCTTATGTTTCTCCCTCCCTTTGCTCTCTCTCTTTCACCCTCCCTCCCCCCTTCTCCCTCCCTCCCCCTCTTACTCTCAGACGGCACCCCACAGCACCCCTCAGTGGGCACTAGGTTGGGTCTGTTGACAGGCCCTCCTCCTCAACTTCCCTGGTAGATATTCTACTCTGAATGTTGTAGGTCGCTCACTGTTCTAACAGATAAAAGGCAACAATCTTAAACCTGTGTGTGTGTGTGTGTTGGTTCTGGTTTCATAAGGGCGGGACCACGCACTTTGATCCACCGAAGTCTAACACAGATCAGACTAGTCACAGCTATAATCAGAAATATTGAGATATACTTTCAATACTACTGAAAAGTGATATTCTCCGGTGCGTTCCCAGGCGTTCCCACGGGAGGCCACAATCCAGCGCAGGCGGATATTCAGGGCGAGGAGCGGAAAATCATGTATCATTTTACCCTCAGTTCAGATCCGGATGAATCTGTACGACAGCGCGATCACTGGAGTATTACTTAGCGGCTATGTCAGGCACCACAAGCTATGGGTACTGAACATGCTGTACCAGGGGCTGCTACGCTACGTATCCCGTACAGGAACTCCACTGGCTGGCTTCCCAGTCTGTTCGTGTTGCACAGAGCAGCACAGTAGTACCACCGGCTCCTCTACTCCAGGAGGGGGGGGGGCGGGGTTAACCACGGCGCGTTAACCTTGTTCTAATTATGTCCATCTCGTGACATCACCCGGCGGTGCCTTTCGAGGGAGGGGCTCTTTTGATGTCATAATTCCCCTGGTGCATCCAGACCTGGAGGGGGGGGCGTGGGGTGTCAGCGGTGACTGGGGGTAACAACAGCGGTTACCTTGCTCCGCTCATTTCGCGCCTGGCTGGTGGAGATCCTTCATTGTCAACAAGCTAACCCCGGGTCCACCCCCCCCACCACGCCCCTTTGAGTGGTACAACCTCACCTACACACACACACAGACGCGCAGACACATTCCAAACAAGCACACAAACACACTCTGAGCTGGGAGATGTATTCCCGAATCCAGGGCAGGAGATTTCCAGCAGGTAAGGCAGCTACACTCAGCACTTAGGAGGACAACGTCACACAGGATGTGCATGTGTTCGCTAGCATCCCAACTTTCCCACCCTCCCTCCCCCAAGTGGCTCAACGATGGTGTCGGGGGTCTCCCGCCGTAAGCAAATGGACGTGTGTGTGGAAAAGGAGAGGCGATGCTCAGAGTGTCACCTCTGGCAAGATGAGAAAGTGCCACTCTGGAGGAAAAAGATGAAGGTGCAAAAAACAGCTCCTTTCTGAAGAGAGCCGAGAGCTGATAAGAGTGGCTAAATGGAGAGGGAAAGCCAGCTCATGTTAATTACAAACAGCATGGAGGGTGGAATGTAGACAAAAAGGGGCTCGTTTTAATTTGCATTGTTGTGGGAGAGGGTCACATGGCTAGGCTCAATAATTGAACCACTAGGTAAAGGCAGGGAAGGTGAAACTAACAACAAGGATGTTTCAGGTAGAAACCGGTCGGCCATCTTAGGCTGTGGGAGTGAAAGGAAAGAAGGGATATTCGGTCGACGCTGTGTTTTATTGTCTCTGCTCACCAATTCTTCCCAGCTGACCAGACATTATGGACTTATCACGCCCAAGCAAAAGGGAATAATTACCCAAATACTATCCAGCACAGCCATCTTTAATCAGAGCACCGTGTAATTACTCAGACACAAATTACTTTAGTTCATTACCAGGCCGTGGTAACATGGCAGACGACAGCCCACTGTTCATCATATTTTTAAGGTGTATTATTTGCAACCGTAAGTCGCAGAAAAGAATGACACACAATTGTCATTAAAAAGAAGAAAAAAAAGGAAATATTCGGGTCAATCTGGCATTTTTTGGGGAAACACACGATCAAAACCCAAATTAGAAGCAGCGAAGACAGGTTAATGTTGTTGTTGTTGTTGTTGTTGTTGCCATCATCCCTGAGGCGATTTGTTGTGAGCTAAAACAAAAAACACCAGCTACACTTTGATAGTCCATCGTCTTTTTAAAATCAAAAGTATACCAGTATTGACATTTATTTTGGAGCCCGTTCGCATTCGCACTTTTAATTCATCCCTTTCTTTCTCAAAGGCTGTTCCCTTTGGGTACTTCTGTAGTGCATTACTACACAGCTCAGTAGTAGTGTAATCATCGTTTACCAGATACGCAAGTGCACTGCAAGCCACAAAGCCCAACAAAAACTACTAAAATGTCTCAGCATTTCTACCGATACGGCGCATCATCCCCAGGGATTTATCTGACGGATCTGTGGACAAGACATCTAAAAACAATATTGTTAATAACAATAATTATATGTTGTTATTAAAATGAATCATCTACAGTAAGGGGGGGGAATAGTATATTCAATATTCAATCTCTTAGAGCTTGGAGAGATTCTTCATGAGGCACAGCTCAGAGCTGAAGAGACATGTACGAATGTTCTACCAAGAGGTAAAAACTAAATATTTTACAACACATCCTTCTGTCGTTTGGCAACCACCTACAATTATTCCTAAAAGCCTCATATTGTCAACAGGTGGCATTGTCACAATTCAATTTAGATAGTTGACATTAGCATTGAGAATGTTTGCATAATGGACTAATAAAAGCATCACAGACTGCCAACATAGTGTATTATACGACGCATGTCACGGGAGTCCTTGAATTCAAACGGAAATAAAATGAAACCAATACCCTTGAATTAGACGACATATGTTCACTGCATTTCATTTAAATGAGCAAAGGGACCTTTATATGGCCTGTTCATATACTGACAGGGAACATGTCTGGAAGGTCCATCTGTATGTTGGGAAGCGTTTCCCAGCTGTAGAGTCTGCCGGAAGCAAACTGATTGGCGTTTGAGGGACAGTGTGCCCTATGCCTGAGACGCGATAAGAGCTATCATGCAATCGCAAATCACACTTCCCATTGAAGTGGCCCTCATCAAAAGGGGCTTGTTTACACCAGCCATTCAAACTGCCACCACAAATCCTGGTTCAGTTATAGGTACTTAAGGCATATTCTATATACCTGCCTCTGCGAAGTCTTTCCTGAAAGGCAGGACATGACAGACATTGACATATGTTTAATAATTAACAAGATAATGACTTCTGATTGCAGCTAATCGTGCGAGAAAGCGTAGCAACAAAAGCACATGATTTCATGCAACATTAGATAGCCTTTTCGTCAATCATGTGCAGTGGTGCTGCTTTGCGTAGCTGCATGAACGGCGTCTTAGCAACGAGAAGGAACATACTGAATGTACAGAGAACACATTATCTGTGTTCAAGCTGCGTTCAAGGCAAGAAAAGGACAGGCTCTGAACTGGGAACAACAGTGAAAACCGTGATCTTTAGGTCTGGGAGATCAAAGCACTTTGACCTGGAGGTCACGTTTCTAACTTCTAAGTCTGTGATGCATAACAATTGACAATCTAGTATATTTCTGAATTCAGAGTTGTCTTGAATGCCCCATCAATCCCAAGCTCCACCCTATACCACACAAAGGCAACCGTTTGTGTTAGTGAACAGTTGCTTTTTAACTTCGGTGACACATTCTGGAACAGATCATCAACGTTCCACTCTGTTCTCTGACTCCATAGTCACTTCCATCCTGATTGGGTAAGAGTATTGTCACCGTGTCAACCGGGCCTTTGTGGCTTCAGACGGTGTCTGGCAGACCCCATCAGCGGAAAATTACAGAGTAAAAGAACACACAAAAAAAACCACACACACACACACACACACACACATCAGCTGCTCCGACAGACGAGACTAAAATAAAGATGTAACAAACCCAAACCCGGCACGCTTAGCACACACCTGCTCTCTCGTTGCGCGACGTATAGAAACCCTGACCCGAACCCAAAACAAATAGAACCATTAAGCCCGGTCGCCATGGCTCGTTCCTCAAACATCTGACAACAAATCGTTACGCCGTTGCTCCGATTGATCAACAGTCACCCGGTAATTGACATCAACAAAGTGAGTTTTCTGTCCGCCTTTTTGCGCCAGGGTGTCGTTACCATGGCAGCGGCAGGAAACGCTCTTTTCATTCCTCGCCTCTCTCTCCAAGGGCCGCGGCTTCAATTCATCAACAAGCGTTCGTAGGGAGATTTAATTAAAGCAAGGACTGCTCAAACAAGATCTCACTTTGTGTTTGAGCTTGGCAGCGCCAGCTCCGCGTGCAATCCGTCTCGTGGGCATCTCTCCACGCCAAACCGAATACCGGCCACGCGATAATCGCACCGGAACATATTTCAAAGATGGCGGGGTGATTGGAACCCCTGCTGGCTGCGCCAGGGGTGTCATGGTCTGGGTCTGATTTACCAAAGCGGGCCAAAAGCAAACCGCGGCGCTGATGACTTTGACTTCACACGGGCTTTGGTGTTTTTTTCTTGTCTGAGAGGCTCCTCCACGTTCCCACAATGACCTGCGTGTGTCCTTTCATGATTCCTCATTCCAGTCAAAACAGACTGCAGCACCGACCTCGTCTACACGACACTCTCTTTCAAGACAGGCAGCCAGATATGTCCGCCATGAAGTTGATTCCAGTGAGTCAGTAAATTGTGAGTGTTACCAGCAGATAAATGAGGTGTAGTGACGTGATTATTGCGGCAAGACTTACCAGAGGGCCATAAACCCTGTTAACACATGGAATGGAGAGATTGAATGAGAGATAGATAGAATGAAAGTTAAAAGTAGAGATACAAGTAGAGATAAAAGGTTAGAGACATAGAGAGAGAGATATAGGGACATTTAGTGGAAATATTCAATGCCTTCATAAATGCATTAAGACCAATTCACTTTCCCCACATTGTTGTGTTGTTGACTAAATGTATAATTGATTCCAACTTTTTTTGTTGTTACAGGCCATCAACACACAACACTACCTAAATTTTGCAGTAATTCAATGGAAATAAAACAAAACTGATCTCAGGTATATAAGGACTCCGTCTCTTTACCATGACACTCTAAATTGAGGTCAGATGTGACCTGTGTCCTTTGATAATCCTTGAGATTTCTGTAGAATTTATTTGTAATCCCCCTGTGGCACTTTCAATTGATTAAACATGATTTAGAAGGGCACACGTGTGTGTCTATATAAGGTCCACACTTCATAGCGCATGTTAGAGCAAAAACCAACCCATAAAGTCCCAAGAATTCTCTGTAGACTTCAGATATGAAATTGTGTTGAGGCATAGATGTGGGGAAGGTTATGAAACAAAATTCCATTAAACGTTCCCAGGACTACCATGGGCTCCATCGTTGTGTAATGGAAGAAGTAAAGAACCGCTAACACTGTTCCCACAGCAGGCCGTCCAGCCAAACTATGGGACAGGGAAAGAAGAACATGGTCAGGGAGGTTACTGGGAACCCAATGGCAACTCTTCCTTACTAACCTCCCAGAAGGAAAACCATTTCTGCAGATCTCTATAAATGGTGGAGTGAATGGAAGCAGGCCATTCAATGCAAATGGCAAAGGTACGCAATAGGGATGCATCACCAAGAAAATGATTTGCCAATACCGATAGACGATGCCCATACAACATCATTGGCCGATACGATAGACGATGCCCATACAACATCATTGGCCGATACGATAGACGATGCTCATATAACATCATTGGCCAATACCGATAGACGATGCCCATACAACATCATTGGCCGATACGATAGACGATGCCCATACAACATCATTGGCCGATACGATAGACGATGCCCATACAACATCATTGGCCAATACCGATAGACGATGCTCATATAACATCATTGGCCAATACCGATAGACGATGCTCATATAACATAATTGGCCGATACGATAGACGATGCTCATACAACATAATTGGCCAATACCGATAGACGATGCCCATACAACATCATTGGCCGATACGATAGACGATGCCCATACAACATCATTGGCCGATACGATAGACGATGCTCATACAACATAATTGGCCGATACGATAGACGATGCTCATACAACATAATTGGCCGATACTGACACTGAACAATGTTTTGACGTTTCTTTAACTTTTTGCTCTGAATATCCCCCCCCCCCAAAAATATTACTTTAGTAAACTATTCTAAAATAGTTTACAGCCCACATTAGCAAACGCTCAGACCAGGAGCCCCTTCCATATCAGAGGCCCTCCTCACTTGACCTCAGCCCTGCCCTGTGCTGACCTCCGACCCCGGCAGACCGGGTACCCCGTCACAGGCCCTGTGCGGGGGCTTGTCCATCAGACTAACTCCCCATTGTCCCTCTCCATCCTCCTCCCCTGCTCCTCAGACGGGCTACCATCCCGCCGTCTCCACGGTAACCCGGGGCTCGGCTCCAGCGTGGCTGTCGTACACCCTCTGCGGGGGGAGCTTCCTTAAACGAGACGCCCCGCGGGGGACAAACAAATCGCTGTGATGATGCCTGATGCTGATCGCTTAGTAACCACCAACAGGCAATCCAGTCAGTGTGTGTGTGTGTGTGTTTGCGGTGGGGAGGGGGCGGGGGGGGGTAAAGAAAATATTGAGTGTGTGCGCGAGTTTGCATTTATGTATGTGTGACTAGGGCTTATTTTTGACTCATCAGTGTTACCTCTACCAGCTTAGTGGTCCAACGTCTTAGACCCTAATACCCGGACACTGGTATTTACATAAACAATGCACTATTCTTCCCCAGTCACGAAACACGGAGAAATGAGCCATGTGAATTTTTGCTGAGGAAACTAAAAATCTTGATGGGAGCAGTAGAGCAGAAATAAGCAGAAACCAGAGATGAAGGGAAACACTGGATGGAATAAAGGCTTGAGTCATCGCTGTTAAAGAGTTCATTTAAACTGCAACTATGCAGAGTCTCTATCGGTCTTCCTCCCCCCTCCCCCCTCCCCCCCGTGATGGCTGACGGACACATCTCCCCCTGCCCTGTCATGTTTGGCTACTCTGAGGAAATGGCCGGATGAGAGCCTATCATTTGTAGCGTTTATAAGGGGGAAACAACTGGTACAGAGGGCCGGTTCAGCATGTGGAGGGAGTAGAGGCATGTAGAGAGTGTCACATGCATTAGCTTCTACATGTTTGATTTCTGCTTTGCTTTAGTCTTCACTCTACATCAAAACACACTGAGTGGTTTGTCTCTTACCTTCTTCATTTCAAGGTCACAACAACTTTGGACCCTGCCATCGAGACTGCTTTAGACCCTGCTCTCAATGCGGATCTGGCCTCTTTCTCATTCTGCTCTGGATGGTATCTGAGTAGCTGACAAGGAGCAGGGCCACTGTATGAACATTACATTAGTGGCTACAGCAACAGCACAGTGTCCTTTGAGGAATCAGTTGCCCAACTGACATCTGAGAACAAAACGGGTGGACAAGACTGACAACCTGGATCCGCGCTCGTACTGCTGCAATCGCCGATCGGAATTTCAGAGAAGTTGGAAGGCGGTGACCCGGTGGAATTCATGGCAGATTGTTTCACAACATAAGGCCCTGGGTGTTAATCGTTAAGTTCCATAATTTCCAGGACAAGTAGTCGATTCTCTGAAGGCCAAACCGATACCTACTACACGTCCGCGGTCGCAAGGTGTTTATTTTCCCTGACCTCACGTCTGCTGTCGCTAGGAGAAGAGCTGCATGCCTTGAGGTGAAACGCAGCCTAGATGAGAAGAAAGTCGAATTCTCTCTCCTCTTTCCTGCCAGTTTATGTTATGTTCTCGTGAATAAGTCCAGCGCTGGTTTGACCGCCACTTTTGAGTTGCTATGGGGCGCATCATGACCCAATCGTCTCCAGATGGACTTGTCCATTGTCATATTCTCAGATTGCAATTTTACTGCCTTTTTCAGCTGCCTGTCAGTAGCGTTATACCATTGTGTTACACTGACTGACACTGCTATGTGCTACTGTACTTGTTATGAAGCTACCTCTATGTTATTATTGTTTTTCCTACCGGGTGGTCACTGTAGTACCGTACAGCCAAAGTGCTGGCCATCTGTTTAACCGCTCGTTTCTATCAAGGGTATAATGTGACTACTTTTCCGCCAGTCACTTCCTTTGTGACAAGTCCGGGGGCTGTATCGGACCCAATCAGAATATCTTTATGTGCACAGTGTGTTGTGCTGCCCACTATGCCTTTCCTGAATGCTATTGGTTTCGATTTGTTGTGAATGCTACAGGGCCTCTCCGCGATGGGATGAGGAGACTCACCCTAGCGGTGAATGATGCACACCTGCTGTCTCCATGTGGGAAGGAGACTATGGGTTTGTGTGGGATAGATGGATGGGAGGAGGGATATTTGTATATGTTCTTGTTTTTATTACGTTTTTTCTTTTTCTTTGTCTTCTTTGCCTGTTTCCTAAAATGTTTCCTTTCATTATTTTATGTGGCTGGAGGAACTAGCTCTGGTATCACTGTGCTTACCAAATCAATGAATACTTCTGTCAAGAGGCCTACTTCTGTACATGTCTGCAGAGGATTTTGCTCTGCTTTATTTAGACAGGAAAGTGTGGAAAGATAAAGGGGAGAGGTGTTACTGAAAGACCATTGGACCAGATACAAACTCACGCTTCAGTGCACATGTGTCACAGACAGTGGTCCAGACCACAGGACCAAACACAGCCACAATTCTTTCTACTTTTTATTGTATTTACATTTACTTGTACTCATTCTAATGTCATATTAGGTTTCTATGAGCAAATAAACACTTAATGCCCAGATAAACAGTTTTAAACAATGTTGTCATGTGGCTTAAGACTTATGCACACTGTGTGTAACATAGCAGTCTTGGTTTTATGCTTGTGTGTCTTACCAAAAGAAAAAAACTGATCAAACTGAAGTTAAAGGGGTGCTTGGCGAGGGTTGCTAGGGAACAAATAAGGGACTAGGTTCCGTGTGTACTTCTGGTCAGGGGCATCCCAGCAAAGGCGCCGGAAGGAAGATCTGGTGTAAACATCAAACGGACATTTCGAGAGAATCTGCCAGAAGTAGATGGAGGGGGGAAAAGCCAAGTTGGAGGAGGCGACGGAATTTCTTCGGGCCATTTTGCAGGTGAGGCTGCAGAACGCCCGTCGTCCCAGTTACTGGGAATGTAGGTCTACGGTATTACAGAATGTGTGTCAGTATGGACGTGCTTGCCACAGTGTTCATGTGCATGAATACACAGTAGATAGATTCCTCTCGCAAAAGTCGGAGCGAGTCAGTGAGTACGTGTGGTAACATCTTGTACTGTCAAATGTTTGTGGAGTGTGTGTGTGTGTGTCTCGTGTGTCCAGCCGCCTCAGGCTTTGTATCATCAGAGATCTGGGCCTTATTTTAAATAACAATCAGACGAGGATAGTTAGCGTAAACTCTCCACACGCAATGGCCAGGTCGGCAACATGTAAGGGCTACCCCCACATTTATGCCCAACTACTACTTGTAAATATGACAACACTATTCTTTCCATACTACCAACAATATCGGTATATTTCCTGTTCATTTTATTGTTAAAGGGGTCCTTCTATGGAGGCCATTAATTACAGTGAGTACAGTGAACTGCAACCTGTTACAACCTTCCACCCCAGTGAGTGTTTATTTTTTTGCATCCTACCTGTCAAAAGGGATTTAACGCCAATTTCTGCCTCTTCTGTTGCTACTGAAAGTCAATCCGTCAACTGTTCCTTCGAGACCCTGTGATCAGTCCCAGGTACTCTTCCAGCACTACCTTGTGCCGTTGGTTCTCCACAGGCCTCCATGTTGCCCTCTGGCTACGGCCTAACTGTCTACCTGCACTTTGGTGCCCACCAATATGCCTGATCTAAAGTGACAGGGCTCACACTGCTTTGCTTCTTCAGGAAAATAAAATGATGTCAGACTCACTTCTTTGGCTCTGGGTGTAAAACAAAAAACACTTGGGAGGCGACGATACAACTTTTATTTGTGTTTTTGTGTTTAGAAATGATAACACTTCATATCTAGTCCTGTTTCAAAGATGCCCTAGGATTTGGATTAGAGCAATCAAAGGTTTTGAATATGTTTGCATATTTCCATCCAAACAACTCCATCGTGCTGGTGACTTTTCACCCATTGGACTCTGTTTAAGAGTTTTATGAGAATAATGAGTAATTTGAGTAGATAAGGTCTACCCTAAAACTGATAAATTATTCTGATAATGCCGTGATTATGAAAAATAACGAATTAATTATTGCGATTAAAAACGTGAAATAGGCTTTAAGAAAATATGCAAACCTCCCAACTACCAACTATGAGACAGAAAATATTATTTTTCCCCATATTACTTACTCGCTGCCTATCTATACATGCAATACAGAAGCATCAACATTTTTGGCCATGACTGATAAATGTCAAGCCAAAAAGGGTCTTCGAAGATCTTCCCAATTTGTGCCCAATATAATCCAAACATCTCGCATTACTACATTCACGGCAAGGAAATATATCTGATTTGATTCTTAAATGAATTTGGTTTGGAATGTGCCTTGAAATTAGAAAAAAATTATGAGAATTCTGGACTTGATAGTCACCGTAAACTGCCATGTGAACATGCCTTAACGGAGTCAAATGTTGATAACACAGAAACAAAAATCCACATATCCTGCAAAAATGCCCCAATTTCTCCTGACCTAATCTCCAAATTTTTTACACTCCCCCCCCCCCAATCTAGCTTGCTTAGAGCATTGGTTGGTTTCGCTCCATCAAGCCAAAGATTTATCAGGTCTGGAGGAAAACAAACAAGCAGTGCGTGGTCATTCTAAGTGGGCCTAATTGCCTCTTTAAAATTCAACCACAAGCTATTAAAGGGCCGCATTCACATTTCCCCCACCTCTCTTCCTCACTCATCTTGTGCTCTCTCCCTCCGTCTCACGTCCCCCCTCTCGCTTTCTCGTATCTCTTGAAATGTGGCAAGCGATTAGTCCGAGTGACTTAATTCATTAGGGGCACGCTCTTAATGATTATTAAACTGCTCACAAGTGAGAAAGTAACACGGGGGCGAGAGAAGACGCGGGAGAGGGTGGGAGAGTAGGAGAAAGATGGGAGGACTGTGAGGAGGAGATGAAAGGGGATTAAAAGAAGAAACAGGAGAACAGAATTCAGAGAATAAACAATATTGAAAAAACAAATTGAACCCTGGACGATTGGGACATCCTCCACTCAAGCGAACTCGTCACTCCTAAAGTGGCTACCTTTAGGAGTGACGAGTTGGACTCTAGTATCCTGCTACAAGGATGTGTGGGTACGCAAATAACCACAAGCAAAACGCACGCAGGCTTCCTGTCTCTGGTGTTCCCTCCGGTCACCCCACACCTGACACGATCTGTAAGGGAGATTTATTCACTCCTGGGAGTACATTTATGAGAGACAGCTTCCACAGACAGGGGCTTGCATAATAAAACGCTATTGAGGGAGAAAAAAGAAATCTGATTTGAAAGATTTATTTCAATCTACCCCAAGGATGCACGCTACATTCAATCTGTTTATTTGAGTGAAACAATCATTTCAGGCTCGAAAGAAAAGTCTTTAAAGGGTAGATAAGACCGAATTGCATTTAGTGGGTGAGTGGCGTTTAAGAGTGTCTGCTTGGGCCCGCCGAAATCCATTTGGTTGTCATTGTTTCATTGTGGCGAGGGAGGAGCGATGCATCATTTATTCCTTTTGTTTTGTTTGCTTTATTGATAGATTGATTGTTACCTTGGACATAAGCGCCATGATGAAGGATCTTTAACAAAAACACGACTGGCAGTTGTTCCCTCCGTTGGCACAATTCCTCTCCTTGTCTCAGACAACCTGACTGGCTGGCCCATAAAACATGATCAATATTCTTTCTTCGTTCAACTATTCATTTCATTCACATAGAGAGAGAGAGAGAGAGAGAGTATAAGTCGGTGCTTGCGGCTAAAAAGCCCTTTCAAATCAAAGCCAGTCCTCCAGAGTCTACTACAATTACCCAATAATTGGATGCTGGTTTTTCCCTTCGCAATATAGATACAGGGTTTGGACTTAGTATTTATAATGGGAGAATATGTGTGATATGACACATAAACAAGGCCGGGCTGACAGAGAAAGACCGGCGTGCTCCCATCCAACTGTCGGACGGGATTCAACGGAAAAGGTCATGCCATGATAGAGCGGGCGCTCGAACAGAGCCCAGGTTCAAGGGGGGGGGGGGGGGGGGGG
>JACXGK010002526.1:0-38755 GCA_016801125.1 Novumbra hubbsi | reverse complement strand
GGCCTTTTGAAATATCGTTACGCAACCCCTTCCCAGTGCAGCCTCTCCACTTCAAATATCACATGTGCTACCCCTAGACAGGTGCTATTTACAAGGACTTCTTCAGTCGAGATACAGATGCAACAGGGAGGATTGGTAATTGATACGTCACCATTAGGGGTGTACGGGCCTCCGGCGAGAGAGAGAGAACGCAACCAGGTGGCGGCAGACCAGGCAAAAGCCTTTAATACTGGCAGGATTAATGGATAAGGGCTCAGGAGGTAACGCACAGCCTCTGTCCTGACCCGGGGTGAAAAGGTCAGCCTGTAGCTGACAGACAGAGGCGGGGAGCAGGGGATCAGATCCCGGACGAGCACCCCATCAGGAGTCATAACACCGACGCACACGGCCACCTACTTTGTCCTTTCGTGTCCGGGCAGACTGCAACCACATCAGCTGACCTCGGGGGAGGTGGCAATGGCTCCACACGGTCTCCACCTGCTGTGGTGAAAGGCTGAGTGGCGGGGCACTGCAGATGGGAGGACGGGGATAAAACATGGGGGGTTCGGACCGGGAAGGGCAGCCCCCATCTGAGCCAGTTAGGAATTGAGAGAGGATGGGACTACAACAGCTAGCTCACTGATTGATAAACATGTAACCATGCTTGATGAAATGGTGTCTTTGATAAGTAAAGTGTTGAAGGCTATAGATCTCAGTGGAGGGACCAAAGCCACACCAGGAGCTCATAGAAGAAGTGATGTATTACACAATCAAAGTCCATGGCTCAGATAATCTGTCTGTCACTCTGCCCAACATTTGTTAGTCATCTTAAATGTCGTATTTAAATCTGAAATTGACCACCCGTTAATCAAAAAGAGCAAATGCCTGCACGTTCATGTTACAGTGAAAACTCCATCAACCAATAACAACTACATTTGCTGTGTTGTTAAACATTTAACTCGTGGCCCAGCAGGACTCCCTCTATGACTCATGTACCTGTGCTAATCTCCTTGTAGGGTCAGAGGAAGAACAATTAGAGGAGGAGAAGCGGCGTGGCTCCTACAGTACCCAGGGGTCTTGACGGGTGGGCTGGTGTTAGCTTGGCACCATTGGTTGGGTAGAAATACGCATCATTAATGAATCAGGAAGTGGACCTGAAGTCTCCCCAGCTCGCCAGGAGTCAACTCTAAGACCACGCCCCATTGCCTTGCACTAATGAATTATGCATGAAGTCTCTCCATTCCAGGTGGGAACTGAAGCTTTAGAAAAAAGAATTATATGAATATTCAGTCGCTCTACAGGTAATGAAATCAAAATGTTAAGGGTGGGGTGTCCATTTTTAGATTGCTGGGAGTCTATCTCTGCTCTGTGGAACTTTTAGTGTGCTGAAGGAGAGAAATTAGGGACTTTATATGCACTGACAGGGCTGAAATTTTGCCCTGCACTTTAAATGGCTTGTCGTACTGCAGATAGAGATGTCACAGGGCCATTGGGGACTGCGGCCATTTTGTGTATTGTCAGGAAATGCCATAGAACTAGGCCCAAAATGTCAAGCCTTCCATTCTAGATATCACATTCTCGTAGACATTCTAGTAGCGGTTTGTGTTTGTAGAAAAACATCCGGGTCCGAAAGGTTAACGTGCACCACTCCTCAAACCCTGCTGGTCGTCACTGTGGCACGGAATGTCATTCCAGAACTCCCGGGTACTGGTGCGGAGCTAAACCAAGTGAGAAATGCCCGACCTTGGTTAATTACCTCCACGGTGGATGAGAACTTTAATGACACCAGTCATCGGAATATGGATGGTGTTGGATGGATAGAGGAGGTGGTGGGCAAGAGAGATCAGCCCAGCCGAGCGTCGGAGAAGCCACCGGTTGCCCTGTCCCACCCCATTAGGTTTGAACCGCGGTAGGGACGAGCCCAGGCGGGCGGCACACGGTCCGGCTCTGAATAATAGCCATAACAACCCGCCATCGCTAGACCTGGCAAGCAACCGTCCTCGACTGGCTCCGTTTAGCTCCCTGGGACGCAATCCAGTCTCCAACCGTAATTCACAGGGCAACAACTGGCCCCTGCCATTACAAGGGGGAGGAATAGCCCCGCTTGTTGCACCAGCTTCATGTAACAAAACAATTATATGTAACACGACTTGCTAACGGCCAACCAGGAAATGGGGAGGATGACAACAGAGATCGAGTGAGGCCTGATGAGGTCACCCCCTGCTCATCATTAACGACGATCTGATTGGTGTGCCGTCCATTAATGTGGCCAATCAAACTGCAATTGAAGTGGCTACCAGTGATGCTCGAGTTCATTTGGAAATTTCCTCAAGCATGGCATATGGGTGAGTAGATTTAAAGCCGCAATTAAATCAACTTAGTAATGGTGTACGGATTCAAACATACATACCAACAATTTAAAAGTTGAACGATTCCAACATAATTTAATAAGGGAATCTATGGCTTACACATATCCTCTACAGATCAGACCGAGGGGGAGAAAATGAGCTAACGACAATGTAACTGATAACATATATATACCACAAAAGCTCTCTGATGTATATTTGACCAAGGTCTGACCATTTTCCCTTGGAAGGTTCAGAGTAATTGCCTGTGGATGACTTTAGCCTTCCCAACTCCTTGGAGGCCTAATTGTAATGTATTGTTAAGGGTTGTCTCGGCGCTCTCGCGGTAGTCTAATTTATTTTTGCCATTCATCAGTCTGTTAAATATAGTCAATATCGCTGTCGGCGTGAATTACACAGCCACACTGCGGACGCCGCTTTTCCCCGGCATGAGAGGCGAAAAGAACCTTGAGCCGGTGCCAAGAATGGTCCTTAAGCTCAACAGCTGATGCTGATTCAGACCCTGGAAAATGGGAACGAAGAGGAGAGTTGGCCTTTTGTTTGTCATCTTTGTCTTCCTCCCGTGAGAGGGAACGCAGAGGGTTTCATTGAGGTGCCACGGAAGACAAGGGGATGTCTCTCGCTATCAGGTTTTAGACAGACTCGGGGAACAGAGCAAAAAGGCTTAAAAAATCTTTGGGCTTTGAGATGGACAGACGGAAATATCTACAGGCATCTGATTTCTCATGAATGCATTTACACGTCTGCATATCCCATTGATGTTTCCCGTCGATACGTCTTTGGCTACTAATATTATTGGGCAACGGGTGTATCCGTATTTGGTTTCGTTAAGAGTCAATACTACTCGCATTGTGCTTTCATATCCATTACAGGGGCTCAGGAAATCTGGGCCAAGCAGATTTGGACAGATTTTCCTCTGCAGTCCCTAAACTCCGCCCCCGTTTCTCCTACATATTGAAACTAATCACAGCTATCAGCCAAACGTTTCCAGCTTCCCTATACACTTGGGCCACCAACAGCGCTGCAAATAGCTGCAACCCTACTTTCTATTGTTAATTTCGGTTTCATCATCGATCAAACTAAAATATAATAACCCAACAACCCTCTGGTTGGAGAGGAAAGGACCGACCAGCAGTATTCTAAATGACTGTCACTGCATTCCGCAGGTCTAACGGAAAAACCAATGCGCAGACAAAAAAGAAATATTTTGTTTTATTTTGTCTTGCGAGAAGTGACACGAGCACACACACACACACACACACCCCAATCACAATAATCTATCACCGCACTCCAGTCAGTTCCCAAGACAGGCATTACAGCCAAGTAGCCGCCCAATAAATAACAACAAATAAAGCAGCTGTCTTGTTTAGCACCACAGTGTTCCAGGGTGTATGTAAAATAGGTCAGCAACACCCTACTGTAGGTCACGGCCACACCACATCGGCTTGAGCGCAATTCAAAGGAATTAGGACGGCGTCACAATTCATTGCGAACGCCGCCCCTGGGTTTCGCACAAAGGGGAGCCATCCGAAGGAATGACAAAACCCATTTGTTTCACAAGGTTGTGTTCTGTGCATATTCGGCGGCCCTTTTCTCAAGGACCCGGATATTAACAACCCCCCCGAACCCCGCCCCCCCTCCCCCTCACGTGGACGGTGGAACAGATTTTAAATGTCAATGAAGGCTCTTACTAAAGTCCGTCAGACACTTGGGTAACATTCGCCGGAGGTTTCCATGGCATTCGCTGGTCAGTGTGTATGTTGAGCTTAGAGGAGATACACCGGGACAACAGGCTGACAGACAGGCGAAAGAGCGTCTACATTGACTGGTGACTTTTTGATATTGTCACTGTCACAAAGGCCCCTCCCTCTCGTGTCTCTCTCCTTTCCCCAGCACCCCACCCACAGCCCCACCCCTTGCTCTGTCCCTCTCCCATTCCCGTCACCGTGACCCCAGCCCGCATCGAGGTCTGCCTGTCATTCTCCTCTCTTCCCAGCTCACATCACGGCTGTCATGTCCACTGCCTGACAGAAAAGCGACGGGCACCGACGAACGTTCCCAGCTTGAGTCTGTCATTTGTCCTCTGTTCCCTTCCATTTTCTCTTCTTTCACACGAGCACACACACACACACACACACACACACAGGGATCCTGACAAACACTGACTACACATGAACAGAACATAAATACAAAGCCAGATTCACAAACAGAAAATACATAATTAACTATCAATACGGTTAGGAAACACTCCAAGACATTCTGAAAAACCAACCGATACAGTTGATGAACCCACACAATAAATATCAATTCAGCTAAACACGCTAGCACAAAAATAGCTAGCAATGCAGTTAAACATAAAATACAAAATCAACCAAATATCAATAGTACGAAACAAGACCCAAATACGACCATGGCCCTCGCGACCTCCCTTCTGAGGGGCGGTTGAACCGCGGTTCATATTTCCGGTTTGTCTGGGCAGCGTGAGTGACAGACAGTCACGTGGCAGAGGAGGAGAGACGTGGGATCAGTGTTTCCCCCGTCTCACCATTAGGAGCGGCCCATCGGACCGGAGGCTGAGAGGCCTTGACACGGACCCGCCCACACGAGTGCAGCCCCGCCGAGAGGAGGGGAGGCGCGGAAACCTGCGGCGACAGTGAGCGGGGAACGAGGGAGGGCAGGAACACGTCGAGGGGGGAGACCGGGCCGAGGGAGGATGGTGGGCTGGGCCGCTGGGCGGAGGGAAGGTGGAGAGTGCTGGTCCCTCTTTATCCAGTTAGCATGCCGCCGCCTCCACCCTCCAAGCCTGAATCCACCCCCCCAACCACCCACTCACCCCCTCTGCCGGCGAGGGCCAGAGTGATGGACAGCGAGAATTCAGCGATAGCGTTTGATTGTCAGCTGAAGTGGCGGTTATACAGTTACTCCAGGATGGCTATTCACTGTGACGGCCCGGGAGGGAGGGAGTGCGGGAGGGGAGTGGGGGGGAGGGAGGCTTGGAGGAATGGACGAACGGAAAGAAAATAGGGAATGGAGGGAGGTCGTTTCTAATCTCCACTGTACCTCCCATTATCCGCCCGATGATAAAAGCTCTTTTATAGGAATAACATTGGCAGCTCGCCTGAGTCTTCTAAGCCACGGCTAAAATGGCTCCCCTCCAGCAGGTAACAAACGGCGGAGTTTTACCACGTCCACTGGAGGCTGAGAGCGCATTCGTCTTTGTTTACAGTGCGATACGGGCAGAGCTCAATATCTGGCCGCCGCGAGACGCACAACGCTCCTCTACTCGGCGTCCAACCCCTCCCACCGAAGGGTCCACCTTCGGATTATTTCATCAATTTCTTAAAAGCTAAAGTCTACCCCTTGAATTGCCCAATCACATGCGCCAGGGGACAGAAGCAGGGTGCTTGGCATTTACAAACGCGGGGGGGGGGGGTGAAATATGGACCCATATTTCAACATCTGCAGGAGCCGGACACGTGCGCACGACTCTGACACCTCACATGCACACTGAGGCGACTGCACATCGCTACCAGGTTGCTGAAGGCGTGTGTGTGTGTGCGCGTGTGTTTACCTTTGACATCAGGCTGACAGCGCTTTAATTACATCTGGGATCCACCGTTGCATTCTCTCACTTTGGCCACCACTGACACACAACCTCCCACTGCACTTACACACCGACACACACAAACAGCTAGCTACCACATCCACAGGAGGACAAGCCAGGACGGAGAACAAGGATCTACCTGAGGGGGCAACTGACTGGCGGTTGTTTGGCCTAAATTAACTAGATGGCAAACAAAAGGCTCTAGCTTGTTTAAAGAGCATCAACAGCTGATGGTGCAGCTATACAATGGGGCCTGTGTGTGTGTGTGCGTGTCTAGTGATTCATAGGGAGGCTGGCGGTGGTGCCAAGATGCCTGTTAAAATAGGTATAGCACCAGACGTATTTCTTAAGGACGTCCTGGAGTAGCACCCACTACGCCTGCCCTCAGATCTAAGCCACGTGTAGGGGCCGAAGGGTGTAGTGTGCAATGGACGGGCATCAACAAATCCAGCGTCGTTGGGAGGTGAACCTCGAAAATAAGATTATGAGGACCAATATTGGTGATGAAATGATGGCCCTGTTCGCTATTCCTGAGAAGAGATTCGGAGATGAATCTGAGACATCCACTGAGTTCATTCTGACAAAAGAGGATTCTTAACATAGATCTTTTTATTTCTCTCTCTCTCTCTCTCTCTCTCTCTACGCTCCCCACTCCCCCCGATGTTTGCACGGCGTGGAGGAGGTGCACCGAGGAATTGTCAGTTTAATATGTATCTCAGCCCATCCAAGACCTCCCAGGGTTCATTGTAATTTCATTAGCTAGTGTTGGAGACAATGAGCAAGTGTCACATCAACATATCAAGCTGACATCACTCATCCTCCTTCCCTCACACACACACACACACTCTTGCCCCTCCCTAACCCCTCTCTTCCACGCACTCCCCTCCCTGGAGCCTCTCGTGAGCAGCTAGGCCGATTTCTTCTGGGGCTTTTCCGGTATTCCCATTTTAGAACAACATGTGTCTGGGAGAGAGGACACGCAAAGAAGAGGGATTTGATACGTTTTGATATATGTAAAGTGCTTTGATGCTCTCTCTTCTTCTACCACACACACACACGCACACGCGCACAGTGGATTGGATTTTTGCTTTTTGCTTTGAAATCAACATGTAAACATTGATGTGTGACTGGCCATGCTTCTCCTGGCGAAGCTGAATGGATGTTTCTTAAAATGCCCCATATTCAGTTGCCCACAGAACGGAAGTGGCGTATATACCTGTCTAAATGTCTACGGGTGGCTGTGCATTTCATGTAACCTATTTCTTTTTGTGTTTCTCAACTGTCCCCTTGTTTCTGACAAATGTTGTTGTATCCAGTCGTGAACTATGACTTCATCAACAACTCCCACAAGCTTTGGGGCACGTGAACATAGTCGTCCTCCAAGAACATGCCCACCAAGCCACACTGATTGGTTTCAACATTCATCCTGTTCACTTACACAGGAAAGACGCTGATCGGAGTCTTGAGAGAGCAACTAAATTGCAGTTACCCGACCTGCCACTAGGAGCACTAAATTGCGATGAGACAAGGAATATGCCAGACATCACTTCCCTCCAACCAGGGCTGAGCTGGGCCAATGGGCACCAATGTTTAGAAACCCCAGGCAGCCTCAACCGGCTATGGCACAACCTGGGATGAACGCCAGGCAGTAATTAGACCTTGATCGCTGAGTCATTTGGGAGGGAAACACAGTATTGTTAAACAAAATCTGTTAAATGTGTTTCTCTGTTGATATTAGCAGATGTGTACAGATGGCAAGGGCTGATCAGTCCTAAAGTCTGGATCCACCAGTGGAATTTGCGGAAGTTGCACCTGATACAATGACTAACTAACCTGGAAGGAATATAGGGAGATAGGCTGGCGCAGCGATTGTCTAATGTCACTTTAGAAATTGTGAAATATGGGGAAGGTAAAGAAGAAGGAAGGAAGAAAAGGTGTTGGAAGAGAAGAACAGAGAAATGTTTGGGAGATCTAGGAGTCATCATGGGGATTAAGGGGTTTTAGAAAATTGAGGGGAAAATACAGATGTACTTACCAACCAACGTTTTGGCTGTGCCTCAAATACGGATATACTTACCAACTGAGAGTTTGGCTCTGCCTCCAACCTGAATATACCAACTGATGGTTTAGCTATACCTCCAATACAGATATACTTACCAACCAAATTAAATTATTTTGGTTATTATTTTTATGTTTTGCTTGGCAAAGAATTTTATTACCATTTATCTGGGTCTTGTTGAGTGGAGGAGTGTTTTGCACTCTAATTTAGTTTTGTTTTTCAATTTAAGCGCAAAATAGGTGGATTGTACATTTAAGCACGGGTTGGATATATTTAATGACGCTATTTGTTGAATGCACTTTATTAATATAGCTGGCTGCAAGCATTTTACTATCGACCAGTATTGTGTTTTTGTTCTCATCCCATACACACACACGCGACGTAAACATCAAGATAGTTACCAAATATATAGATATTGACATGGCAGCTGGTTAATAGTTAGCATGAGTTTCTACAGATTGAACGTGATACGTGATATTTATTGCCGTGCTTCAGAATGAACGTTCCGTCAGGTGATCTGGCACACTTTAGCCATATGCTCACGGACAAATCCTGTGAAACAACTGGTCAACATGGCCAGCCGAGGGACAACTTGGAAACAACCAACCGGTTTACTTTTGTTGCTCTTGCGGCATAACAATATTATTGACAAGACTAGAAGTCAAAAAGGCGTGTTCTTGCATTTGCCTGCAACAAAAAGTAAAAAATACTCAATTCAAGTAACGCAACCGGAATTCCATAACAATGCATATAGCATGTTAAATTGTGTATCTCCGTGTGCCTATTAAACTTAGATTAGCCGTGGCCCGAAGAAGGAGGCTCTTCCTTTTTTAATGCTTTGTTTGAAATCTTTTGTTTAATCATTTGAAATCGTTTTATTTAAAAGCACTGTCTTCTAAAGCATGTAATTATACATAGTGATGTGGGCTTCCGACAAAAATGTAGTACAGTAAATAAATTGCGAAACACAGTTCCTCATCTTCATTTTTGAGGTGTTGACCGTAATTACCTTCACAATGCACAATCCTAACAACTGTAACTCTATATTTGAAAGGAAGGCAATATCCCAACTGGAATTCGAACTTGAGCAATAACATTTCCCAAAAACAACCAGGTTCACGGTCTGCTCGTATTTGGCCGGTGTTTTGACTCCGATCATAACAACACTGACAGGTCATTCATGTATTCAGCCTCTTTAGAGAACACAGCTCTAACAACAACAGTTGTCAGCTAGAGGTGAACAGTGGGGGTTTCAAGACTCCAACACATAGACAGACCTTCTACATGCTTTGTTTGAGTTGAAAAGGGGAGGTTTGAAAGGGAAGTTGGTGGCCAGAAGCCAGAACAGTTTACTCTACAGGCTTCTCGCCGGCGGTACCCCGTCTCTCCGCAGACCGACTGCTCGCTTCTGACGCTCTGATGAAGTGGGACAGGTAACCTGCCGGGGTCAGCTAGCATCACGTTGTATCACGTGTAATGATGTGTCGTGGGCGATGCACAATTCATACACAGACTTTAGGACAGATCAGCCAGCCAGACTTTGAAAGTCTGTTAATGTCAGAGACAGCAATGTTTTGCGGATTCTTTTCTTTCTTATTATGGCTCAAATAAGTAACGAAACGACAGTCCATCATTACTTTAAGACATGAGGTCAATGATGAAAATTTCATGAACTTCTAGTTTCAGAAACAAACTGTCATGACCACCGCAACAGGAAAGGAAGCCAAGTGCTCACCATAGGCTGGTACTCCTTCAGGGCTTTTGAAAAAGCATTCCAAGTGACTACATCATGAAGCTGGTTGAGAGTATGCAGAGAGTGTGCAAAGCGGTCACCAAACCAAGGGGTGGCTACTTTGAAGAATCTCTGGCATATAAATGTATTTTATTTGTTTATTGTTTTTAGTTACTGTGGAAAATAGTAAAAGTATAGGAATACCCTTGAATAAGTAGGTGTGTCCAAACATATGGGGTTGTATCATCAGATTGTTTCTTCCTGGACATAGCAAGGCATTGAACTACCCAGCATGCAGTAGGCCTGCGGGCTGGTATCCCTTAACCTGCAGCTCCTTGACTGCCAAAAGGTAAATGGGCATTCAACAGCACATGGACACAAACAACGACAACCACAACAGAACATAACTTGGTGCACATGGGGACAGGGACCGGGGGTGCACATGGGGACAGGGCCCAGGTTACACATGGGGACAGGGACCGGGGGTGCACATGGGGACAGGGCCCAGGTTACACATGCGGAAAGGGCCCGGGGGGGCACATGGGGACAGGGCCCGGGGTGCACAGGGCTCGCTGCTCATTTTCACCACCCGCAAAACAATTACCAGTCTTTCAAGTTTCCAAGCCACCCTCCCCCCTCCCCCTCCCTCCTTCATCTCTTTATCTCCCTCCCTCTCTCTCGATCACTTCTTGACAAACAGTGTAAATAGCACAGCTTACCCCGAAGTAATGACTCCAGGATGACACACTTTGGGAGCAGTGATCGAGGCGGGTGCCAGAATTGATAAATACGTTACCCTGCCCCACCCAATAAATGACAAATGAGTTTAACTGCTGCCGTTTAGGTATTTATAATATCGATCATGCGGGAGTCAATAGCGTGCTGCTACGTGGCCTCATATAATATCACTTGAGCGTCCGGTGGTACAAAAGCACACACACACACACACACGAAAAGAAACAAGAGCAGAAAAATCAATGGACACCCCTGATACTAAGGCAAGGACTAATGTTCTTATCTAATGGAAATAAACACATTAGGAATGGAGGCTGACCCGTCTTCATCTCCACGCAACAAATTCCTCGGGCGAGGGTGGCGCTGCCGCTCCGGTTCACTGTCGACAGTGGCGTGGGTGGAGGGCGAGCTGTGGGACGAAGGAGGCGTGCAGACGGAGGCATGTCTGGCGGAACGGGCGCCGGAGAGGCGGAAACACTGCGGGGCTGTCAGGGGCATCAATCCATCGTAGAGAGCCAGTAAGTGGGGGGGACACGATCCTAATTTAAATGAACGGACAAAACGACACGTAAAGACCCCAACGCCTTGAACAGATAAACGATTGGACGTCGGAAGAGGGAAGCCGCCCCGAAGACAGCAAAGATCATGTTCTCCCCCCACCCTCACCTTCCCTCTCGACTGGCGAATGTCAGAGAGCTCTTGAGAAATACTATCACTTCATCATTTTGCAGCGGCCGATGGTCTGTTCACACAGTTCCCAATCAATCCCGAGAGGATGGCCGCCACGAGTGGATGAGTGTGCGGGTATGTGCACGGCGGGTGATATAATGTCCGACCGGCCGCATGGTTGGATTCAGGACCTCAATCTAAAACCGCCCAAAACAAATGTCCCCATTGCGCTCGTCACAAATGTAGAAACAATGTCGCAAGGGTATGAAAAACCTTGTTTGCTTTATGTCAGAGAAACCAGGTGGGGGGGGTTCTTGAAGTCACACAACCGTGACGGGCCGAGCGTCATTTCTGACTCGCGTTGAGTCTTCATTGAGGCGGGGTGGGTCCGTCTCCGACAGACATGTGGTCTTAACCTCTCCGACAGAACAAGTCGGCTGACAAATCCAGCGGCGCCGCCTGTTTGCAGAGGGATCAAACTCCGCGGACAGCCCCGCCTCTCTCCAACGAGAGAAGAGGGGATGCAGGGAGGCGTTGGGGGGTGGGGGGGGCAATAGAGGGAAAGACTGAGACTCATCAAAGGGAGGGTGTGGGGGGGGAGGGGAAGAGAGGGAGCAGGGGATGAAAGAACAGGTGGGGACTGAAAGAAAACGAGAGAGAGAGATGACAGGCGGGGAGAGAGAGAGAGAGAGTGAAAGGGCAAAAGATAGAGAGGAAGGGTGATGTGGGAAAGGCAGAGCGATGGAGAGTGAGAAAGAGAGAAACGAAGTTACAGAGAGGGAAAGACAGAGGGAGATAGACTGCATCCTTTGTTCAGTACAGTTGAGCAGGTGTCCAAGGCTATTTGCGGCAGGAAGATGATCTCCAGTTGTGACACATCATCCTGAGGGGACACAATGGCTCTCACTGTATGAGGGGAACGTTGCCCCCGAGCCACCTAGCAACCTACATACACCCACAGTCAAACTCCCACTGTATTACTCACACAAACGCAGACACCTCACGGCAGACAGCCCCAAACACCAATAAATATGTATAAAATGTCCTCTCCCTATCTATCACATACGAAACCCTAATTCACTGTCTAGAACACGCAAGCAAACATCCTCACACACACACACACACACACAAACAGCTGACACATTTAAGCTTCTATAACAACAACATGAGACCGGCGGTGTGTAGACCTCCCAACCAGGCTGGAGGAGGTCAGTATTTGATGTGAGGAGGTCATAGGTTGTCCTTAAAAGATGAGGCTGACTAAGGCTCCTTTTCAGAGTGATTAACAGAAAGGCTGTGCTCTTCACATCACACCACTGGACCGTGGGAAAGACAACAACCCATCCGATTAAAAACTATTTCTTTTTTTCTTCTTATACGTGCTTCAGTGAGCTTGACTTACTTCACGCACCGATTGGATAGTTCCTAAATGGTAAACCCGCCCATTTGGAACCAAAAGAAGGCAAGAACAAACTGCTCAAAGCATTTTAAAAGATCTGGAAGATTATTTAAAACCAAGGTTTGTAAAGTGTCTCATGTGGGAACACTGGTGGCACCCATTCAAGGATGCATTAGGTTGTGTATTTGCTAGGTTGGTAATAACAGTGTTGATGGGATTAAAGGAAGAGGTTGTCGTTCATTTGCAAGAATGAAAGCATGGGAAACTGGAGCTTGTTTCACAAAACCCCACTTGTTCTACGAGCACTGGCTTTGCTGAGTAAATGTAATGTAGTGTAATATGTAATTACAATGCACTAACTACTAATGTGACACACGTGATAAAAATCATGACCATGTTGTGGTATGTGCGATGCGGTAGTAATTTCATGTGTATGGTTGAGATGCACCCTAAACTAACTGCACTCCTAAGTGGCTAGAACAGATCTCACAGTAAACACAATTTTCTGGATATTGCAGTAGGCTTTACAATACATTTTACAGTAAAATGCCTGCCGCCGATGTCATCAGTTAGCTCCTTAACTTAGCTGAGATCAACAGTACATACATTCTCATATACATTGTTTAGCAGGAAGCAAGGCACACATAAATACTTTTAACTTACTTCTTTGCCACTTCGGTCCTGAAAAGAATGTTTTAATCCAAATGTGACTAGTTAATACATTCTTCCGTATTTGAATGCATTTCACCAGGCACTAGTAGACACAGTTGGAAAATCCCAATACATCTTGCTAACATGACCCTTCAAATCCGTTATAAAGTATAGTACCTTACTCAAGTTCAAATAGATGATGGATCATTTTCACCATGTAAGAACACATATAAAAAGTATTAATTTAAATCATTAAGACAGGACATTGTGTTATGTAATACGAAGTGAGTTAATTAGGTAGACTAGGTAGTAGTATCCAGACTTCTGGGATGATATTTAGGAAACCCATTGAGTGGAGGAGGAGGCATTATGGCAGAGAAGGAGGCGCAGCCCGGACAAAGTTGTAGTCGTTAAGAAAGAGGAACAAATTTGACACCTCAGAAATGTTCCAAGATGCCTGCTGAACATCGCTGAAAGAGACCCAATGGCTCCATCAATCAAGGATACCCACAAACACACATTAGGGTTGACTGGTCTAACTTCACAAAGTGAACATGCCTACATTTAGTATTCAGATCTCGCTGGCCCTTCAGTACACAACGTGACATACTAGCGTGTGGCGTTTGGCGAGCAAGAAACATTCCCCGCGCTCCTTCTGGACAATTACGTGTCACGGAAATCTCACTGGCCTAGAAATCTCACAAACATGATATCCGCCACCTATCCCTTAAGGGTGAAGTGCATCTTTTAGATAAATGCACTAACTGGAATCCTCTGGATAGTTATGTCTCCTAAATTACAAAGATTTCGACATAAATGTAAGCATTGAGGATGAAGGGCAGATACACACATTCATTTTAGATAATTTACTATATACAAAAACGTCTTGTAATGTGTATGTAAAAAATATATATGTATATAAAATAAGAACTAAATCATGATAGAAAAAGGAGCGGAAGAATGCCTTCACAGGGTTGATCTCATTTTGTAAGGCCATATTTCAGTTGTTTTCATGCAGTTTTTCCTCCATGTAAAACAGCTTCTTTGCCTACCAGGGCTATTACTCATGTGATCATTTGCCTCACAGTAAAAGGCTCTAGCAGCGCTACTAAATATAAAACGGGTCACGCATCCACGACTGTTGTTCTTAGCCCTGCATAAGACCGGAGTAAACGCGCAACATGAAGTTAAACGTGGAATATTGATTCACCTACCTGGATAAGGAGAGGCGGTAGACCAGTGCAGCAGTGGACATGGGGGGAAAAAAGGGGAAGAAAAACAAAACAGGACATTAGCAACAAGTGACTTACAGACGTAATGGTTTGATTTGAGGCGGCCGTCGTTTGCCGTGGTAATTGTGTATGCATTACGGTCAATTAATCAACCGATCAATCAATTCATTTAACAAACAGCGGTCCGCCTGGGATTTTGGTCTGACAAGCTAATTTAGGAATGCCACCTATTCCCTTTCTGCCGCACAGCATCACACGTCCCGATTGGCTCACTCGGGATGGACTTTTGGGGGGGCGGGGCGGGTTTAAGCACTTGGCACGGCCAGCACGACAGAACGGAAATAGGTTTGCCGATGCTAAACTAAACAAATTATCATAAAACTCCCAATGACAAGGATGACAAATGATGCCCTGTCTCTGGTCTTTGACAGTTTTATACATTTGACTTTCTAATTAATTGCGGGGATTTAATGTGCTGGTTAATTCTGTCAATAGTAATTATTTCTCCTCTGGCTGCCACATGCCTGTTTTATGCTAATGTACTTTTTGCTGTATGTATTTGAGTCCGGCTGCCAAACAAGGCCGGCCGCCAAACAGGCCCTTCTCCCCCACGGAGGCAGAATGATGCTAAATATACTTCAGCAAAATACATTTAACACTTTTCCACTGCATCGTGTGCTTAAGGAAATTACCGCCACTGAGCAACTCGAGGTACAAATCTCTGTGGTTTGTTGATGATTAATACCGGGGAAAACAATCTCATTTACTGTGCAGGCCATTTGTGAAATGTTAATGTACCGCAAGAAAAACGCACTGGCATCTTTAAGTGATTATAAACTTCCGTAAAATGTCATAAAATCTAGATCCGCTTCGCATTCTAATGTAAACCTATGGACCGCCTTGGACTGTGAAACCGGCAGTTAATGTCATTCTATTCGTCCGGAGGCGGCAGGTAATCGTGTCCGATATGTTGCCAGTATACAGGAAGGATTTGTAAAACAACCCCCCGGACCGCCGAGAGGGATCGTCACAAGCAGAGATGTTGCCGCAGTACACGGTGCAGATGGAAAACCAACGCTTATTTGGCCACAGCGTCCTTGGAAACACGTTGGCAAGAAGGTTGCAGGGCTTGGGGCTTTTAGTGCAGCGGTGGAGATGGGGTTACTGACCATGGTTCCAAGAGCAGCGAAGCCCCATTTAAGTAGCAGGACCGGGTCCCTCGTATACCTCCCCCTTTCTCACCTGGAGTATAGTTCGTTGTTGCCGTGTTGTCTAGTCCACAGGGTTACCCTGCTGAAGTCACTTCGGCCACTGACTCATTGTCAAAGGTGGGTTTAGGGATCAGGAATAGACTGCGTGAAAAGACCTACGGTCTTAGTCCAGTTCGGTGGCCGCTGTTTGCTTTCTGGTCGAAGTGTGTCGATATTGATGTAAGCGAGGTAGCCGCGCGGCTGGTTTGATTGGACGTCGTTTTCCTAGGTTTGTTTGTCGTCAGCGTGTGCGGTACCCCCATTCAGCAACACACGCGCCCAAAATCACTTCAAATGCTCAACCACGAAAGCAAGCGTGCACAGACAGCCAAGTAACTTCGCTTGACCACGACCGCGTACCACAAACACACTCTCTCGTAAAATCTGCATCACACGATGGCCCCCCGATAACAGTTAATGAGCTCGCGACGACAGTCCGGGGCAAATGAAACTGGGATTTCATTTCACAGTCGCCGACGGGGAGAGGGAGCTGACCCCAAGGCCCCGTGTTTGAGGCACATGACAACGTTGTCAAACGAATGTCCCGGGTACCACAGTGTAATATATTCCCGCTGTCGTTATGGCGACGTGACCACGTACTCACCTTGGTCATGTGCATAAGTTATGGGTTATTACCAATCTGAAATCACACTAAGTGCTTTGCACTTCCATTAAATAATGATTACCGCAATTGGCCTTATATGACGGCGATTTGCTATACGTCTTCCGTGGGCCTTCTCGCGACGTGGAGCGGCGCTAAGGGTAACAAAGTAGCGACGCTAAGGGTTGCATGTAAATGTAAGTACTGCCGAGGAGACGGGGGAGGAGAGGGGAGGAGGAGGAGGCTGTATTTGGGGAGGTGCTGTGAAGAAGGAGTAGCTAGAGAATGGAGAGTGTTCATTCTCTGTCTCGGTCCTAAGTGGCTCATGAAATGGTAAGGCCCGGAACACTTCACCCTCCAATCGCCTGGATGCCTTTTTTTCTTCGTCTTCCCCACCGCCGACAAATTGGTAGCATGGATGGAGGTGAGGGTCATAAATAAGGAAACGCCGGCCTCACACACACCATGCTCTAGGCCATGAGTCACTTTGTCTTCTCCCTGGACACACACACACACACAGGCAGAATCCAAGGGCCTCCCCAGAAATGGTGATCTGTCTTTTTTCCCAGCACTACCTCAGGAGAAAAAGACAGAAAATGAAAGAGAGGGGGCAAAAGTTCTAAAAATACCGTCCTGTGGAAGAGTTGATGCCACTGCAGAGGTTAAGCAATCCAAGCGCTGCAGGCAATCATTCAATTTAAAACACACTAGGAGCCCTTGGGCGCAAAGGAGCAGGGGGCATAAAGAAATTTAACAACTTAATGTTTTACGGCCAACGGAAATGAGATCTGAGTGGAAGTGTGAGGGGACACTTTGTCACACACACACACACAGCGACAGGACCACACAGTCTTTTATGCCCACACACGTGTACACATGCAAACACACACAAACACACTTCTCCGCAAGCATCACCAAAAAAAGGTCGGCCAGAACCTTTACCTTTCCGTAACAGAACAGCACTTGTCGGGATCTGTTGGAGGGTTGGGAGGAACAAACGTGACACGTGGCCCAGCCTAAGTCGCCTAGTCACAGAGCACCAGTTCAGAGAGCACCATGGACAGATATGATGCAATGCGGAACACATTGCAACACCTCACTGGTCTTGCTTGGTCTGTTCACAGACTTGGCCCATCCTATGTAACATCTACCCATTCAAGGATATTTCATTAGTTTTACTCTTCTCCACATTGTTGAGTCATAGTGAAGACATCAAGACTACGGAAAAACCAACATTGGTATCATGTGGCATCCAAATAAAGCGACAGAAATGTTTTTTTGTGCAGTCGCAAAAACCATCAAGAGCTATGAGGGAACTGGGTTGAAGAGAGAAAATAACAAAAGGGAACAGGAAGCAGGAGTTTGTCACATCCAATGAAGCCTCCGCAAAAGACCTACAGTGTTTATAAAGACTTGAGGGCAGTAAGATCAGAGGGGAGGAATGGAGGTGCACAACGAGGAGACATAGTGTAGACTTCTCATTCCTGACAGAGGTCTCATTCTCTCCTTCTAACTCAGTCCTAACAAAGATCTCATTCTCTCCTTCTACCTCAATCCTGACAGAGATATCATTCTCTCCATCTACCTCAGTCCTGAAAGAGGTCTAATTCATATTCTCTCTGGTCTCTCCATCCCTCTCTAGATCCTCAATCCATTTCTCTAGATCCTCCATCCATCTCCTTGGTCTCTCCATCCATCTCTAGATCCTCCATCCATCTCTTTGGTCTCTCCATCCCTCTCTCTAGATCCTCCATCCATCTCCTTGGTCTCTCCATCCTTCTCTCTAGATCCTCCATCCGTCTCTCTGGTCCCTGCATCATCCTCTGGTCTCTCCATCCTTCTCTCTAGATCCTCCATCCATCTATCTGGTCTCTCCATCCCTCTCTCTAGATCCTCCATCCATCTATCTGGTCTCTCCATCCATCTCTCTGGTCCCTCCATCCTTCTCTCTGGTCTCTTCATCCCTCTCTAGATCCTGCATCCTTCTCTCTGGTCTCTCTACCCATCTCTGGTCCCTCCACCCCTCTCTGGTACCTCCATCCTTCTCTCTGATCCCTACACCCTTCTATCTGCCTCTGGGGAAGGGCTGTCTGGCACAGGGCCTTGGTGTGGGGCCGTTTCCCCGGCAGGCAGTGCGCTGCCCGATATTGTAAACAGGGAAATGTGCTCCATTGTATCGGCTGCACGCTCCTCAATATGGAAGTGAGCTGAATGGGAAAGCTTGTTAACCAATCAATAGAGCAGACATGGCTAAACTTGTCCTTGAAACCCGCTCCACTTTTATTCAATGCATAACAAATGGGGCAATTTAGAGAAGACAAAAACACGTTTTTTTAATGTTGACGTTTTTTTCCTCCCATCATTTCCGATGCTCTCGCTGTGATTTAGCAAAAATTATTATAACACGTGGAGGTATGAGACGCAATGTATTTGTTTTCTGGGACATATCAGATGGATTTGTGGGGTAATCTGTGTGAAAATAGAGGAGTGTCAAACGACTGAAGTGGAACAGATGTTTGATTGGCAGTGCGGTGAGTAATCGTCCTGCAGAAATGTAAACAGTGTCAGACAAACAGACAGATGACTTGAAAAGGACAACAGACACAGCCTAATGGATCGTCAGGAGAATAATGAAATTTCTTGAATAATGTATACATGGCAAACGACCACTGACGCAGTACAGTTCCTCCACTTTCAAGGGGCCCATTGTACGCGATACAATAAAACCTACCCAATCCCTTTGTGGATTGTAGCCCGCGCTTACTATTTCTGCAGCCTTTTCTGGCAATTCTGTCTGAAAGAACGGGGACTTAGAGACTATTTGGTGCGCAGAGGTTATGGTTGGTAAATGTGGAAGCTTGCATGTCTGCCCGGAGCAAAAGTAACTACTGCCCGTTAACTTTTATCTACGAAATAATCCAGACAGATGGCTGACTCGATGTGTATGTGGTCAGCGCCCACTATTGATTATACCCGTATACACTCCCCGTTCTGGTCTCAATACTGTTGTGACAGCTATTTAAGCTAGGTTTTTTCAGCCAAAACGCTTTCCCTTTAACTTTCCCCACTCCCCAAAAATGTTAAAATCTTACAAAAACGAATCCTACTGTTTCATGTTTGCTGGTCCTCACTTGAGGTGAAACTGGGACATCACAGAACCCTACAAAACACTGTAATTTCTGCACAAAACCTGCTGAAACCCTAAAAATCTTAAATCCTCCAGATTCAGAGGAAGGTGAATTGCTAAGTCAATTAATACTACCCAAATACATTAAATGTATAACAGAAGAGAGAAGGGTCAAATCTACACACCTCAAAGTGCCTTGCTTGCAACAATGATAGCTCATTGACAGCTACTTTATTAAGAGAAATTGTATTTACTAGGACAGAGTTTTGTGGTTGTCCTACCTGGCTATTATAAGATAAATGCCCACTAGTAAGTCACTCTGGACCAGATGGTCCGTAAAATATCTTAAATGCTAAATGTAAAGATGGAGTACAATGACGTCTGGATATGGCATGTGGCTTAGCGAAGAAATAATACTTTTGAGGTATTTCTTTCAATTGTATTCTTTAACCAGGGCTCTAACCTGCTGTGAGTGGGTGCTATAAGCTTCAGTCAGCCAGCCAGCCAGTCAACCTGAGACTAAAAGAAAGGCCGAAAAGACAGGGGAAGAGAGAAAGCGTAAAGGAACAGAGAGAGACAGACGGAGGAAAGAAAACAGTACCCCGTTGTCTGCACTGTTACATGAGATTCCTCTCTAATCTCCTTCTGAGAAGAGAGCTTTTGCCTGTTTTGGGGGGAAATTACTTCACAAGAGAGGAAAGCTCCCTGCACTTGATATTTGTATCAGAATTCCTGCACGGGCTGCAACCTCGACTCAGAAGAAGCTTTGTCAAGATACCAGCTTTATTTTCCTTTTATTCGCCTGTTGCTGTGCCTTGGTCTTACCTAGAGCCATCAAACTCACAAAACAATAAATTACATTAATTGCTCCTCGACAAGAACAGCTGGGGTGATTCTCGGAACAACAACAATAAAACAAGTCTTCAAGAAATAAAAAGTGAAGAATAAGAAGCAGCCCTCTAGATTTCGGAGTCATCCAACATGGCCGTCAGTTCCCCTGTACATTGCTATAAATCTACTGGGTTTGGGTTTCTTGTGTGTGCTAGTTGTCAAGCACCTGATTATAGAATACTGCTACTGTAATAGTGGTTATATGATGAGGGGAGTAGCTAGCTAGCTGCCTGATGTTAGGCCTTTGGTTGATGGTGATAGCAAAAGTAGCTCAAGTTAACGGCTGGCAAAGATCATCACTGAATATACATTATTTAATATCTTATTAGATTGCATTGTGTATTCCGTTTACAAAAGAAATTGTTTATGATCAGCTGAAATTACAGTTGATAGCAACTGGCTGACTGACTGTTAGCTAACAAAATGTAGGCTTCCCGGTACTGTAAGTTGCTTAAAAAAAAAATCGGATAAACAAGTGAAATGAAAATGCCAAAATGTTAGTGATTGTTCCAGTGTGGTATAACATAGAGAGTACCTAGATGGGTATTTCCAGATTTGCTATTCAATGCAATAGTAACTGACCGAACCAAACACAAGCTAGTTGTAAAGTATTCTTGCATGTCGATTTGTTTAAGTATAGTCAGTAGGAATGTCTGCACTGGATTAGATGACATCTCTGAGCATTTGGGGTCAAAGTCCCTGTTGGGGTTTTCAGGGTTGATTGGTAGGTTAGGTAAGCATTTGTCTGTTTGAGTTAAGACACTGGTGCCCCAGTTCATCTGACACCTCTCCTCCAAGACACCCAGGTGCATAGCTAATGAAGCGCTCGTTAACCACAACACCTGTGTGGAAGGGTTGAGTAATGTCCTCATCGCTGGTTTCTATGTCCCTACCTCCATCTGTCTTCTCCGCTTCTTATGTAATCCACCCTCTTTTCTCTGTATCCGGTTCCACCATCCACTCTATTTAAGATAACATTCTCCACCTGAACGCGAGTGTCTCCATTTTCCCTACCCACCATCTTTATGTTTCAGGAACCCAGCTCCTCCTCGCACATTGTAATGTCTGAAAGTACTTTGCAGGCCTACCCAGCAACACCGTACCTGGGAGAAGCAGCTTGTTAGAAGGTGGAAGCTTAACCCTGATTGATTTCTAACCATGACACAGTGGAGGATATTTACAATACCTTGAGTGAGAGGGAGAGATAAGTTGGACTGACTAAAATAGAAACTGACTGAGCTCTTTCTTTTATTGTTTCAGTGTGGGGGGGGTTCGGTTCAACTCAGCGATCGTGGGGGGGGAGGCGGCCTGCAATGAATGAACTGAGCAGTAGCTAACCCTCTCCAATTTGTCAAAAGCCCCCTGACTCGTGGGTCTGCTGCAGTGGCCCCCCGGTACTCCACTGATTACAAGCCACGGTGTGTATCCGAGGAGACGCAACCAGTCCCCTTCACTCAGTAGCGCTGTTCAGACATCTAAACGGAGGCGGCAAACAGACGCCGACGCATGAGAAAAGCCAGAACATTCGGTGATAAAAGTTCAGTCAGCGGTCTCCCGAGGAACCACGTGCACCTCTCCTTGGTCCCGACGGGCCGGTCATTCCGCAGGCGCTAATTGGCCATCAATCCCTATAGAAATGCGTTAGCGATAGCTGGTACACTGCTATGCTCGTATTTACACGTTGGACATCAGCTAATATGCAACGAAGCTGTGTAAGGATTAGTGCAGTCAAAATGAACGCGCCAACGCACGCATTTAATAAAAAATGCTTAACACTGTACATTTTCAGATCGCCGTTAAAATGTTTCTCTTTTTTTCAGCCTCGTTAGTGCTTGACTGGAGTGGGAGCTGTCAATTATTAATTTGCATTGGTATTTGGGTAACTTCATTTGGCACTTGACTCGTGCTGGAATGGTCGAGAGCGGTTCACATTCGTTTTTTTTTCCTCAATAAAACAAAGTAGAGTAGCCTACAATCCTAAGTATGTGAATCCTGTCATCAAAACGAAGCGTATATACGCATTTCAATGACGGCCTTCTGTTTATGCGTGAATGGTGGTGCAAAAGCAAGTTTTGTTCTCGTACACATTAGAACTCAATTGGAATATCTACAAGAAGAACAGCTGTGCCTCTGACCCTTTTCTGAAACCCTGTGTGTACACAAATCCACCTGTTAAGCATGCTTTAAGCATGGTAAGTCATTTCATGTTGTCACTAGCCCAAGCTAGACAGCATAATTGCAGAACTAACAACGTCAATGCTGCACAAGAATAAATTGCATATCTGATCCTGATTAACGTTTGTGGATAAACATCTCTGCTTTACCTTATGCCTTTGCTACGTAATTCATCTACCTTTTGGCATCTGCTAATCATTTAATCATGACACACGTATTAGGGTGAGGCCAAACACATATAAAAAAAGCTACATGTTTTGAAGGCCCTGACCTAAACGCCATCCTAACCACATTCTAGCATAAAAAGTCTATGTATAATACCTCAAAAGGCACAGGTGTGATTCAGTGTTGGATAACATGCCTGCAGCCTTCCAGAGAGAGGGGCTGATGGGTGTTTTAAACAGAATTCTACCTTCTTCTACCACTTTGCTCTTGATCAAAGCACCAAGTACAATAACAATTATGTTAGGATTCTGTTCAAAACACCAATCAGCCCCTCTCCCTGGAAGGCTGCGGGCATGTTATCCAACAGCAGGCATGTCAACCAGCAACCATCTGTTAGATTTACCTGGGACACCAATAGATTCTGTCGGCCATTGTGATCATTGCAGGGGAGACAATTAAGGGCCATGCCATAACCTGTTTGAATGGACCAACTTAGGAAAAAGACTCCTGCACTTAATTAAAACATAAAACACAATGTATGTAACGTAAAGCCCTGCTTTTTAAACAGAAATGTTTTTATTTAGGAGCGAATTTGAACACATTCCAAAATCGCAATTAATCCTGATTAGCTATAGACGTTTATGCGATTAATCATTTTAATCGTTTGACCGCACTAATAAGAATAGATCACTAAGATGTCAACGTGAAACAGGTAATGTGTTGCCAATAGTTTATAGCTTTTCTTTCAGCTGCTGATTCTATATATTTACCATTGGCAAAGAATAGCTTAATGTCGGCAACATTTCCTGAAACAGTCTGGTATTCCACTACCCCTATTATTGTAAAATGTATGCCACCTCTTGTATGTTATTAAGTCTCTGCAATAATTCAAGCCCCCCCCCCCCCTCCCCATTATACATATGATTATTGAATCCTATACGGAGGGCCTTTCAATAGTGTGGAGGGCATTTCCATTTATATTCTCATTGCCGTGTGCCTTCTCTCTCCAGCCCTGGTAAAAAGGAGCGCTGGCATAATGCAGCCGTCATTCATTCCCACCTTGCATTATCGAGCCCTAAGCTCCGTCTATGAATTGGCCCCTTAAAGTATACAAATTAGAGTCATCAGTTATTTTACGGTGTTGAAGGGAGGTGGGGGCGGTGGAGCTACGCAGCGACGGTGAGCGAGATACCGAGCGAGCGAGAGAGAGAGATGCTCACTGTCTGACACGCAGAACGACGTTCTTGAATACTGACAAGAGGGGGAACGGCCGTGGAATGTTGCTTATCGTTTAATAACGAGTCCATGTTTGCGCCCCCTCTCTAGGATGCGGGACAAACGTTGAAAAAAAACACACAACAAGGAAAGACACTTGAGGTGAAATGTTTGCTTTTGGAGGGGGGGGTGACATGACATTCAATTGCAGAGATTATGTGTTTGTTCACTAATAAGCACAGTAAAAAGAAAAACTCATGCATTTAAATACGCTTCTTAGGCAAGGCCCCTTTTCTCCCATTGTGGTTCCTGATAGGGACGCCCAAATATTATTTCTTTAGCAACTAATGTTTGTTTGCTTCACATAATGAATGTATGTATGTCCCTATATTTAACTGAAGTGTGCAAATCACTTTTGCAACACTACATAATAATTTGAAAGGAGGAGGGAAGAGTGGAACGAGGTACAAAGAACAGGAGAGATATAGTACCAGGTGGAGAGAGAACAGAAGAGAGATATAGTACCAAAAGGGGGGGAGAACAGAGGAGAGATGTATAGTACAAGAGGGAGTGAGAACAGATAGAGACATAGTACCAGCGGGAGACAGAACAGATAGAGACATAGCACCAGGGGGAGACAGAACAGATAGAGACATAGTACCAGGGGGAGACAGAACAGATAGAGACATAGTACCAGCGGGAGACAGAACAGAGTGAGATAGTACCAGGGGGAGACAGAACAGATAGAGACATAGTACCAGGGGGAGACAGAACAGATAGAGAGATATAGTACCAGAAAGAGAGAACAGGAGAGAGCAAGAGAGAGAGAGAAAAACAAACAAAGAGATGGGGGGGTTAAAGTGACAGAACCTTCAAGAAGGAATAAACTGGAGAGGGACCTCAACACACTTTACTGTATGCCTCACCACTATGGGAGACATGCTTACGCCTTGAAGTCCTGCCTCTTCAGTGACCTCTTTGTTCAGCCTGAGCACATCCGTACAGACTGTTCAATTAAAACACCTGCCCTCCCTCGCGTGTTAACGTGGGGACAACGACCCCCCCCCCCCCCCCCCCCCCCCCCCCCCCCCCCCCCCCCCCCCCCCGTTATAACGGACGAAGCCTTCGGTCGCAGGGCACCCAGGCTTCTCGGGAAAACACCCCAGCAACATTCCGAGTTACCCAAAAGTAACCCTGAGCGCCTCGAGTCCGTGAATAATCGCCGTCGATTGGATGTGGCCCATAAAGCGTGGGCGGGGAAAGGGGTTCTAGGGGGTGGGCGCGTGTCATCGCGCTCCCTGATTAATGCCATTCGATAATCTGGTCCATAAATAGGCGCGGCTCTCTCCGTTTCGTGTTTTATGTATCCATCTTTACTGCGGCAATAACCATCGGCGGACGTATTTGACAGGCCGAGCGGCGTTCTCCCTCCCTGACACGGATTCCGCTTTGATGAAGAGTGATGGGGCACGTTGCGGAAAACGTCTGTCAATGGAGTAAAGGGGAGAGGCAAGTCTGGAAATACGGCGAAGGCCCCCCCCCAACTCTTCCCGTCTCTCCCTCCCCCTGTTAGAGGACTGACGAAGGTAAACAGAAGGGAGGCGCGGACAGGTGGGTTCCTGGATGGCAGGCGAGGCGGCGGGAGGAGCGTCGAGAGGAGCGTGTGTTTTTGCTCGCGCCATCTGTGCACCCTCCCCAATCACAAGGGTCAGCGGTCGTCCCGAGCGCCAGCCGCGGTGAAGGTGACGGAGGAGAAGGTGACGGAGGAGAAAAGGCTTTTACCACCACGACGGCCAGGCAAACATTTGTGTTACTCAGCGCAGAAAAAAGCCAGCCACCGACTACTTCCCCCCCCTCCCCCATCGAATCCCCCCGACGCAGGCCCACCGGTTGGATGGCCTCGGGGTCGCCATGGAACCGAGCCTCGTTCTGACCCCAAGCGTAGTACTATTTTTTATAAATAGCGGTTTGTGCAGAAACTGAAGATTCACCCCGTATATGTTGGTATCGGTTATAGTATTCTACTGTGGATGATTTGCCTTGCTGTTTTTAAGGACAAAAAGCAGCTTTTCATACTTCTAGATTCTGAATGTATCGACTTTGAAAACATGATCACTGACATGCAAAACATGTTTAGAAGTTGTCAACAGTCCCCGTCATGCAGTAAATTGGGTTGCTAGCCATTTAGCCTCAGAATACCGAACACCACAGATCACAGCGGGGAGTCAACTGCTGCATATGACTTATTGTTCGATTATTTCTATTTTTTGAGGAATCCATGGAACAATTTCAGTTTTGTGTTTTTGTCCCCCCACCGTCTACCGATGAAACAGAAAATACACGGCAAGTGGAAAACCTCGTAAAAACATGTTACAAAAGGCTTTGAATCAACCTCACCTAAACCCACCCACTGCCCTTATGACCACCTCGTCCAGATCAACGCATAGACGGGATCATGTGGGGTCAGTTGGACAGAAAATCTATAGCCAAGTGTATTTACTGTGCTTCGCAATGTTTCCTTAATATCCAGATACTAGTTTGTTTTCAATTTAGGTGCAGGCCCCTGAGAGGGTCCCAAAAAAAATTGCAATTATGTTCCTGGATTATGTGCCTTTCGGGGGCACAAAGCAGCCCTGGGACTTGATGAATTGCCAGCCTTTCATGTTATGGGGGATTAGAGATAACTTTTGAACGATCGCCGGATGAACGTATAGACAGCTCCTCTTTCACCAGCATAATACGTTTTGGGCTGGTAGTATTTTAATTAAATCTCCCTTTTAAACTCGATCCACGTGGCCTCTTTGAAATACAGGACCAGAGGGGGCGCAGGGTGGGGGGGGGGGGGGGGCTTGCTCAGGTATCCATTGATTACCAGGCAACATTAAAGACGTGGGGGAGGAGGGGCACTTCGAGACATTCATCTGACATTCATCTGACAATGAGACTGAAGTGGCCGTAATGATCCTCCTGTAGGCCATAAATAACCCTGATGTGTTTATCCCCCCCACCCGTCCCGGTATTAAGGCCCCTGCAGAATTCATGGCAGGCATTCATCTGGACGGCTGGCGTCAGGATATGCGGGTCGTGTTAACGGCCCCCCGGGGGAGAGGGGGGGTCTGGGGTTCACCAGCGTGCCGCCTCCCACGCGAGAGAGCCGGTTACACGCGTTTGTGGACGAGGGCTGTTTGTCCCGTCATTTAGGGCTGTTTGTCCGTCGTTGAGGGCTGTTTGTCCGTCGTTGAGGGCTGTTTGTCCGCCGTTGAGGGCTGTTTGTCCGTCGTTGAGGGCTGTTTGTCCGCCGTTGAGGGCTGTTTGTCCGCCGTTGAGGGCTGTTTGTCCGCCGTTGAGGGCTGTTTGTCCGCCGTTGAGGGCTGTTTCTCCGTCGTTGAGGGCTGTTTGTCCGCCGTTGATGGCTGTTTGTCCGCCGTTGAGGGCTGTTTGTGCGTCGTTGAGGGCTGTTTGTCCGTCGTTGAGGGCTGCAATTACGGCATCAGGATGCAAAAAGTGAGGGGTACTGGGGACCTAAAGTGGCCGTACAAATCACTTGAAAGCTATATCGTCAGATGTTGAGAAAACGAATGAACAAAGCTGCGAAGGCTACACAGATAATGAACTGTGCAAATTGCTGGAGCTTTATTGTTTTCTTTGCTTTTTCTTAATTGTTTCGCTGTCGGCCACTCAAGACCAATCATGTAGTGGAGACGTTGCGGTGGGGGCGGGGCTTGGTGGGGCCTAGCAACAGCTGTGTTTTTAAAGCGGTATGAGAAACAGATGCTTGGGTTATGTGGCATCCCTGTGGCCTTGGTCCACCCCGTGCCCGTGCCTTCGCCGCCACCTGCACACTGCCTTTGACGTGAGGCGGGGCTGTCGTAGGAGGCGCGTGGGGTTAATGGAGAGCGCGGAGTGGGAGTGATTGTCTGTGTTCTCCTCGTACACGTTACTTCCACATGAAGAGCTCACTGTGTCGCTTCTCTTCTCAGTTTTACTAAGTAAGTATTCTACCGGCCCGTGATCCCGAAGGCACACACAGGCACATTACTGATTCACGGTCCCCAATTCCCAAAGCGCGGCGCTTGTAAAGTTTATTCTTCTGAAAATCCTCGTCTTCGACATCGTTCAACAAAGCTGTGCATCGCCCCCGGGTGATTAGCATTGTTTTCTGCACCAAAACATCCTGGGAGTGAGAAAACAAAACAAAGTAAAAAAAAAAAAACTTGTCTTTGGAGACCTGTGGTAGCATCGTTGACCCCCACCGAGGTACAGCTCCCAGTGTCCGAGCTGGGCGAGGTTTTGGGTGACGAGTGCTGGCTTTCTAGTCTGCTTTCTGGTCTGCTTTCTGATTCACCCCTTAACATGGAGACAGAGGGGACGTGAGAAGGCTGTGCTACTCCAGACATGCTAAAGGCAATGATATAATTAGTATGGCCATGTTTTCTCTGCTGGTGTTGTTGTTCTGACTCCACAAAGTAATAATGAACTTCAATCGGCACCAGTGTGTGTGTGTGCGCGTGTATGTTGTTAAGTGGGTGGGTATTTGCTGTGACGATTGGCAATGATTACTGTGGGTCGGCTAATTTGAACAGATGCATGACAGCAACAACAAGCTAAAAAAGTACCAGACGAGACTCCTACATTTATTGTAAAACAAAAACAACAGAAAACAGTACGAATAAAGAGAGAATATTGTTAAATGAAACAAGGAATCTTAAATATATTTAAGGTGTACATCAGAAGTTGCATCAATTAATGTTGACATGGTCTTCGAAAAAAAGTCTTGACTCAATGAGTCCCAGAGACACCATTAAGATGTATGTTTTCCCCATATAATTTATGTGATTGTTCTGCTCTTATATTTAGCCTGACAATGATTTGGTTGTGGGTGTTTTTTGTCCTCCAGATGCATAATAAAAAATGTACATTTTGCTCACACAGTCAAATACAAAATAATTTCCCGCTAAAAACAATAATCTCCTAAAAGGTATTCTAAAGATATTCTGTAAGAACCGTTTTGATTAATTTGAAATTAATATCCAACTAATCAGGGAGAACTGTTTGGAGTTTGTGACAGCAAATGTGTGTACTGTACGCTTCATACAATGTTAAAGACTATGTCCTGGGTTATCCCATGATCCTTGTAGAATATCTCAGTAAATATTTTTTCCAATGACCTGGTCCTGGACCCCCCCAAAAAAGCTGTGGCCCCACTATGTCAATGAAACCAAGACAAATAGGTAGCATATATGGATGCAGAGAAACAAGTAGCATCATTTTTATTAGCATAAAAAGTAGTAACATAATGTATTCTTATTGGTTCAGATGGTCTAAACTGGCTAGCTGCTAGCTAAAATGCTAGACACCAACCAACCAAAAAAATTACTGGTCATATCCAGTCACGGAATATTAATCAGCCAATTAAAATACTTCACATAGTTAAACGAGACAACACCAAATATGGTTTCTCATCCTTGAAGATGGTTTGGAATCTAAAGCATCCTAATCACAAGTCCGTCGGCATGTTTTGAAACTAAAATAACAGCCGAAATGTGCCCGGCTAATTAGCTCACAATGTACAATGTCTTGATTCTGGTTTATTTTTTTTTAACTAGCCTGTAACCCCCGTGAGGTCAGTATTTTTTATAATTTGGCACATTTACATTCATTGTGGTATTATGTTGAGCAGGGAACTGCAGGCATTTTGACAACTGAATAATGAAAATGATTTCATAAGGAGCTACGCCTTCACCTTTCCACAGGCTGCTTCCCAAATAGGGGCCTAATAATCTCAGCATATTGTAGAGACCCACACTAAGATACATTATATTATCCTGTTACAGTAACCTACAAGTGAATGAATCCCCATAGACCCAGGATTACCTCCTGCTCTCCCTTCTATATACGCTAATAATATCACGAGGATGCCAAGGACATGTACACCGGGTCTTTGTTACGCCAGCGATGCACACCTTCACCACAGACACTGCCCCCGCTATAACCCATTAGTGCATATGGGACATCAGTGCTGCTAACGCTTCAATTCTCTTCTACAGTTGCGAAAGCACACAGCGAATAAATGCATGTGGAAATCACAGCACTTCCGTTAGCGCTTCCAAGACTCCATCTCATTCCAGGACCAGCAACGATGGCTCATGGAAAGAAAAAAAAACATTGGGTCAAAAAAAAAGAATGCTTAATAACGGCAACCATATGGTTAAGCATTATCTCCCAATTTGTCCAAAATGGGAGATAGGTCGCATTGCTATTTGGCATCACCCTGAGATTCATCGCCTTTCGATCATACCGTGTCAGATTAAAGGTGTCCTACATGCTGACTACACAGATCGGTTGAAATTGGTGAGCAAAAAAAACCACATACTTCCTTTAAGCAAAACCCCTTTTTGTGTGTCGTCAGTAGGGCTGATCTAAGCAAGCATCAGGGAAAAACCATAGTCACACGTCTACTTACATTGAGCTGTTTACCTGTTTATCTCATGTATGATACACTAGATTTGGTCCTTTATGGTTGTATCATACTACCGCAGGCTGTACTACTCCTCCTACCAGGATGCATACAACGTCAGATGATCAATACCTGTTCTTCTTTTCAATCCAGAAGGCAGAGGAATATTCAAATGTTCAGTAGTCTGAATTTTCTACACTGGACTATTTCAGTCAGTTTATCTGCATTATTTTTGCAGGCATAAGAGAGCTATCCAGTCTTGATTGTAGGCTCTGTGTCAGCCTTTGGAAATATAACCAAAATGAACCGAATTTGAAAAGACAAGGCATCCTCTCTTTTGAGTGATTTCCCATTTGTCCGAGCAGTAGAGGGGTGGTGGTAAGAACCACTATGGGACATTGGGGAGTTGTGGTTAAGGTGGAGGGTCTAATCCTTCTCAAATATATGTCTGTTACTTTTGTGTTTTTGCATTTTAATTAGTCATTTTGTTAACAAGTCTTAAAAAAAAAACTATTTGTGTAAAGACCGACATTACCCCAAAGCCTGCTTAGGATACTCTTCACATCAACAATGCTTTAAGAACTTAATTATGTCAAATATATAACAGGTTTCCTCACTCTCAGCAATGTGCATAGGTACGCAGCTACCTATATTAGACCAACCATTTAAACCAATTTCTTTTTTTTAAATAAAAGTTCACGCACGCAGCAGAACACGGTTATAATTCTTTCATATTCCTGTTACACCGCTGGCAGAGTGTAACCTAGAAAGACAAGATGGAGGTTGGGCCAGCGGAAAACGGGTCACAAATACATCAGAGACATCCAGAGATGCCCCACCCCAGCTCAATATCGACAGAGCGACAACACACATCACCGCTTGACATAGACGGACGGACCCGGAAGGAAGAGACTGGCTGGGGATGGATCGAGAGAGAGAGAGAGAGAGAGAGAGAGAGAGAGAGGAGGAGGACTGAAGGAGTGACAGGGAGAAATAGAGCAGACACGTAGCGGAGGAGATACTAAAATATAAACAACAAATGGAGAGGGAAAGAGAAAAGGAGAGAGGAGGGAGACAGAGATGGAGAGACAATAAGAGAGAAAGATATGGAGAAAGACAGGAAGAGAGAAAGAGAGGGACAGAGAAGGAAGAGGGAGAGAAGGAAGTAGTCTGAGATATTAAACGAGACACGGTGAGAGAAACAGAGGCGCAGAGAGAAGACAGGAAGAGAGAAAGATGGAGTGAGACAGCGAGGATGAAAGAGAGAGATGGCAAAGAATAACAGGCGGGCAGCTTGCAGTGCAGGTACGACAGGAAGGTCCCCTCTTCACGCAAGCAATCAGTGGGCACAGGACGGGCCGGGAAAGGAACGCGCCGGATCACCGTGACTACGGACGTCATTACCAAAATGCCTCGCCTGGTCATTAGCGCGCGCCACAACACATCCCCGACGCAGGCCACTCAAAATATGGCCGCGGCAAATGTGGCGCTAGCGCGGCGAGCAGGCCCCGCGAAAAGGTTACCTCACATCCACTGTGTCATTACTTTTCCGACAGAGCGCGAGGAAAGCAACAACAGTGCCCTTCTGAGAGGAAAACAGCGGAGAGAGCCAGTGAGGGTAAGAAAAGCGCTGACGGGCCTATTGCTAAGGTGAGGCTGGAGAAGAAACGGAGAGTGATAAAGGAAAAACACTAGCTAGCTCCCGCAGGAGAATGCACAATAGTGCAATAAGCCAGAGATATAATATCCTTTTTCTGCTGCATCAAGCCGGTTTGGTTAATCTCTGCCACCCTCATCAAATCACTGCTTCATTACCTCAGGTGTTCTCCTAATTACTGCTGAAATCTCTAACCCAGGTAGCGGGTGAGACGTGCCTCCTCTGTTAATTCCACTAACTATCCCTTTACGCGCACACAAACACAACACACACACACACACACACACTTTATGTAGTCGCACAACTGCAATGACGGAGTGTTCTTGGTTTCTGCCTTATTTATTCGTGTACATCAGGCGGCTAGTGGGAGACAGGGAGAAGGCCTCCAACGCTCGGGTGTGTAATGGAAACCGCCGGTGACATCCTAAGCATGGCCTAACTTGGTTACCGCCACTGTGACAGACTCAGTCCGCCTCTCTCAGGGCACCCGGCAGTCCGAGCGAGCGACGCAGACGGGGGGCCAAATCAGATAGCATGAGGACCAAATCCAATCAGGGAACGAGGACATCGCGCAAGAGGCACAGATATGGGAGAGGCGAACGGAACGAGAGTGAAAGAGGGAGAGGGGGAGAGAGAGAAAAGGATTGATAGAAGATCGAGATAGATATAGACAGATAGATTGGTAGATATGTATAGATGGATAGTTATAGAGTGTGTCCATATAAATAAGAGGGGTTTATTTCTTTATTTACCCTTCCATGAAAGTAAATGGGGAAAAAAATCGCAACACCACCCCCCCCTCCACCCTATACGTCTCCAGCCCCCCACTCATCCTGTTCAGAGCCACTCATGCAGGTCTTTTTTCAGTGAGCTGTTACACAATGGAGGGCTGATGAACCTGCGGCTAACATGCCCTTTGAGTTCACTAAAGGGGAAACGCACGGAGAGTTCTTAATGATATCCACCCCGCACAAACGTGCCGGCGCAACCCCCCCACCCACTCCGCTCCTTCCACCCACCACCACGATCCACCCACAACCCCCCCATCTCCCCATTACTAGACCTTTAGGAGGGCCCCGTCCAAACATGCGATAAAAATGGAAACATTCGGGGGGGTCGGAAAATGTACGAGATCTGTGCTAGATAGCGTCGGTGTTTGTGCTGCGTCGTTCTGCAATGGCTGGAAATTAAATTGAAGGATTTTTTAAATGAAAACCTGCCTACAGCGATGGTGGCGCTCAGATAGGTAGATGGATGGAGAGATAAGATAAAAAAGGTATGATTTTCTGTAGCAGATGTCCTTCCCTCCCTTTGTTCATGCCCAGGCAGAAAAGATTTCCAACCGCCGGTGATATTGGAAATTCCATTGCCGCATGGCCATTAGTTGTCGGTACTTTATACACAAAATATATGTAAATTAAAAGGTTTCTTATATTTCAGATGCAAACAAAGATAGTTTATCTCAATGCGGACACTTCAGGGCACAGCATGCTATCGACGACAACAAGGTTTGGTGATTGAATACTGTGCATGCAGCTTTTCAGGTGAGACGAAGCAAGAGTGAATCTTCTGCGAAACCTGGGACTTCTTATTCAGCTACCACCATTATCATTTGGAACGCAGACCAAACAGCCAGCCAAGGTAGACCTTTAAAATCGCAAAGCTGAAGGTTTTTTTCGGACATCATAATCACTAACTATGTGACGGCGATCTTGAAAGACTCGTTCAACCGCATAGCATCCAATACCTTGTGATGTATGTCGTGTCCGAGAGCATCTTGTTTGCTATGCAGCGGAGTCTGACCGACGCGAAAAACAAGCAATTTCAAGTTGATCAGATGTAATTTACCCAAGTAGATCAGAGTGCATAAGCGTCCACTCAGACATGTTGTTAGTCCTTCAGTGATTCCATTTGCCCGATTCTTGTTTTGTTCCAATCTGTCACATTTGCATGTGCATTTCGCTCTTTCCAACGCTTAATATGCTAATGCTAATAAGCTCGGATTTGTTTTTTATCTGCGGATGATTATCAGCCGCGGCTAAGGTCAACTCTATCCGCGGCGGACATGAGGGCTTAACACGTTTCTTTATTTCATCAAGGTTTGATTACTTCTGTCAAGGTTTTTCTTCGGCCTGATAACCTGATGGTCCCCAATTAAAGCCTTAGCGTGGGGATGGGCTAGGGACCGGGTATTCAGATGGAAAACGCACTTGTGTCTTTGTGAACATGACGCTTTGGTAACACGAGATTTAAATTAAAGAGAAACACAAATTAAATATGATTGATATGCAGTATCAAATCATTGTATTCCTCAATCACTCCAGAGGCTGCCATTGATACTGTTTTGACTTGTCTGCTCATGAAACTGGTAATTTTGAGTTTTATTAATGAGAGCCGTGACGCATCACATCTCGTGACATATTACAGGACACATACCACCTCTGGATTTATTTGAAACTGGGCCTAAAGGGCTTTGCTGTTGACAAAGGGGCTTTTAAAATTAAGCAATTAAAGAGAACATAATAGATAAATCCAGATTGTCGTGGGCCTCAGCCTCTGTGTAAATACAAGGGGGACTGGCTCAGATGTACAATGTGTTCTTTGATCATCCTTGAGATGTCTCTAGAACTTGACTGGTCAACACACGACAAATTTAATTAATTTGACATGATTTAGGAAGACACACACCTGTCTATACAAGGTCCCACACATCACAGTGCATGTAAGAACGACCAAGCAATGAAGTCCAAGGCAATGTCCATTTTCCACCGAGCATTGACGAGGCATAGATCTGGGAAAGGTAATGAGAAATTGCTAAAGCATTGAAGCACCATAAACTCCATTTTGAAATGGAAGAAGTCTGAAAAAACTAAAACTAAGTACCAAGCAAGAAGGGCCTTGGCCAGAGAAGTGACCAAGAACCTGCGGCCACCCTTACAGAGCTTCAGAGGGTTTATGTAGGGATGGTTAGAACCTGCCAGAAGGACAACCATTTCTGCAGACCTCTATAAATCAGGCCTTTATGGTGGTGTAGCTAGACAGCAGCCACTCATGAGTGAAAGTCATATGACATGCTGTCTGAGAAGATGGGGAAAAAACTATCTAGTCAGATTAGACCAGAATTAAACTATGACACCTTAATGCTAAGGGAATACCGCCCCTACAATGAAGCATGGGGGTGAAAGCATCATGCTATGGGGATGTTTCACAGCCGCAGGAACTGGGGGACTAGTCAGGGTTGAGGGAAGGATGAAGGGATCAAAATACAGAAATGTCTTTGCATAAAACCTTATCCAGAGCACAAAGGACCTCAGACTGGGGCGAAGATTCATCTATCTACATCTGTGAATCCAGGAGGGTAAAACTGGTAGACTCATACACAAGAAGACTTAAAGCTGTGATCTCTGACAAATGGGCTTCTACAAAGTATTGGATAATAAGCCATGAATACTTATGTTCATGAGATTTCATTTTTTATTTTCAATGATTTGGCCCCAATTTGGCCCCTTTTTTGTTATTAAGGACTATTGTGTGTAAAAAAATAAATAAGAAACATTTAACTAGTTGTACATTTTCTATATATAGACCATAACAAAACATGAACAAAAATGGGTTTTAATACTTCCAGAAGTTAGTGTATATATACAGTACTTTACAAAAGTCTTTGGCACCTGAAAGTCAAACAGCGTTTATTAGGGTAGTTTTAAGTGTTTTAATTAAAGGAATGCATGAATACAATATATAAAAAAAATTATAGAAATAAACAAATACAAATAAAATAAATGACTTTAGCTGACTTTAAAAGACTAAAAACTTTGCATGGTAGGTAATATATATATATATATATATATATATATATATATACATTTTTTCTATAAATACAATTTGATAAGGAAATTCGAAAAGAGTTTGTGAGATCAAATTGTGGCATTGTTTTGCTCCATGGGGTACAACGGGACAACAAAGCACTTCATTTCTGGGCTAATTGCCACGTTGCCCTGGTGGCATTGTGCCATGCAGGCGCTCAGTGAAAAGCCCCTCTACTCTTTCTCAGATTAGCATCAGGAGAGATTTATGGGAATGATACAAGACATTTTGCCAGAGAGCACTACGTAAAATGGCCTTTATCCTCGTGCTTGGATGTGTTTCTAAATCACTTAAATGATAATAAGTAGAAGCAAATGATTTCAAGTGAATGATTTCAAGAATCATGAATTTGGTTTGGTCTTTAGCTCAGGAATAACATGGATCTTTAAAAATGCTAACAGCCTTAACATTGAGCTTAGTCACATTGTACAAACTTTTTAATAACAGTTAAATCAAATTAAGGAACATAATATACAATGAGAGTCAAAAATAACTATAAAGTTATCTTTAAAAAACAAAGCTCGTCAATGTCCAAAATAAACTAAGACAAGGTCAGAAGCATTAAATCGATCATTGCTTGAATCGCACATTATTTGACGGCTAGAGAGGAGTGAATTACTACCATAGGCGTTGCCGGCATAATTTGTCCCCCCAAATATTACATCAGGCTAATTTGTACCCCCTAATATTCAATTTGGCTAATTTGTCCCCCCTAATATTCCATTAGGCTAATTTGTACCCCCTAATAATTCATTAGGCTAATTTGTCCCCCGCAATATTTTTAAAGCCAGCCCACAATCCCCTGTGCTACACTGCCAGTGCTAAGTTGCGGTGCATTCAGTTTACTACTCGTCTTTACATCCCCCCCAGGCCCATGTCTGCTCTGGCTTGTGCCTGAAACTTGTTTCAACTTTCTCCGTTGTGACAAGCCACCCGTCCCCATGCCAACGCCAACAGTGATCTCCTCCGCCATCAGCAGAGGTAATGAAACTGCTTGTGTGTCTGTCTTCGATCTCCTTCTCTAGCCATCAAGCCAGAATAGGGTTTGTATAGAAGCGTAAAGAAAAAGGCTCAGAAAGCTAATTTACCATTGTTGTTCAGGTCAGTCATGTATGCCGTGCAAACCCCAAATCAAACAGAGATAAATAATAAGGAGTAAATGTACTGTTTCATAAGATAAGGTGCACTCCCTGCACACACGCCGGAAAATTAATTTTTTAGCTGCCTAGCACCCACATCGACATTCCTGTTAGCTATTTAGCATGTGCAGAGCAACATTTAGATTTTCTTTGGAAACGAAATGCATTTGTTGCCTTCCAAATGCACACAGTTTGCACTGGGCTGGACTTCTAGCCGTGCCGTTCTCTCCGGTAGTCATCTAACTACCCTTGCCAATTAGCCTGGTGTGAGACGGTAGAGCACTAGTGAAGTTTAAGATTTCCTAGCTGATGTTATTGAACATGAAGTAACAGAGACATTTTTGTTAAATTTGCACATCTGTTTGCTGGAGTAACTCATTTTGCATGTCTACACGGTACTGTGCAAAAGTCTTTGACACCTGAACTAAAGTCATTTAATGGAATAGTAAGTGTTTATTTGTATATATATATGCAAGTTTTAAATTAAGAGACTACCCAAATAAATGGTCTTAGTTCCACTTTTTCAGGGTCTTTTTGGCAGTACAGCATGTTTAGACGTCAGCCTAAGCCACTCCCATTTTCTCCAGTTTATTAGTTCACTGTCATGCATCTGCCATAAACAGAGAGATCTATCTATAATGAAGTAAAAGGCTGGCGTGGCTGATCTACACACATTTTCTTCAAGCAAATAATAGTTAGCATAGTTTTACTATATTTTTGCTAACGTCAATTAATCTATTTCCCTTCAATTTGGGAATAATAACCAACTCTCAAAAATATTTGGGTTGAGTACCATCAAGCATTCTGCTATTGATCAAGTTAAGTGTGGAGCATTATTGTCTTTCATGGATATTCTTGGGCCACCAACGTACAACAACTGTCTATCTACTAGACAGAGCGTCTCAGAAGTGTGAGGACTTGACATGCAGGGAGGTTGGTGAGGTGAGTGTGACATCAAGTGTAGAAAGGGCATCTTTATTCAACTTTGATTCCCTTAGGCACACACACACACAAGTGAAGATGACTACATGCTGTTAGGATGACTGAAGAATAACTGAACTGTTATTCAATCTGTGTTACCGTATGGTGGGTATATCATTTGATAAATCCTACCCGTCATCTGTCACCGGCTTCCTCAGTCATGTACCTGTGATGTGTTGGGGTACCAAGGAGCCAGCAATGAAATGAAGCAGTGAGCATCAGAAGGAGGATTGACTGCTCAGATGAAGACAGGTAAGACGCAATAAGTGATTTTTATTAGAAATTAGCAGGACCATTACCAGCTGTTCATTGAAAGTCTGATTTTAAAACTTTAGTTTGAGTTTAGCCAAACCTGATTAACTATTAATACTGAAAGAATTCAACACACCTGGCACGTTTAACACGCGCCCCACTGCGTGAGTTGTTGTAACGTGTTCACAAAGGGAGAAGACTCATACAGCCATGTAATCGTCTGGTGCTCAGTAGAACCTGGATGACTCTGAGGTAGCTAAAGGAGTAAACACAGCGGTTCCAGAAAGGGCAGGTGTTCAGGTTTAAAGTTGCAACAAACTTCAAGGAAGACAAGAATGGACATTTTCTATTTGAGGCAACGTTGACAAGAGACGAAAGAGATGGAAACAGCCTGGCAGTGATACTAAGCTGTGCCATACACAGCGAACACTGGTATAAGACGGACCAGGCTCAAGCTTGTTTTCCAAAACTTCGCTACAACTGTCAGACATGTTGAACTTGTGACAGTGGAAACCCATGGGGGGGGGGGGGGGGGGGGGGGGGGGGGGGGGG
>JACXGK010002525.1:0-53698 GCA_016801125.1 Novumbra hubbsi | reverse complement strand
GGGGGGGGGGGGGGGGGGGGGCAACTGGATTGGGCAGTTTTGGAGTGGCCCATACCCCTGCTGAGGTGAGGGAGTTGGGCTGGAGCTGGGGGATGGAGTCACGGGGGATGGTGTCAGGCGGTCCCATTGCCTTTCAAAAGAGACAGTAGAACTTCAGGTCATTGGCCAGTCAAGAGTCGTTAAAGGAATGGGGGGCCTCAGGCTTGTAGTTGGTGATCAGGCCCCTCCAGACCAAAGCAGTTGTTGGCTGAGCATTGTTGTTTTAACCTCTTAGAGTACAGTCGTTTAGCATTTTCACATCCTTACTAAGCCTGTACTTTGACACATTAAATTAGTTCTGATCCCCACTTTGGAACGCCTCATGCTTTTCCATCCTTAGCTGTCTGAGTTTAGCTCTGAACCAGTATTTGTCATTGTTATGACTCACCCTGGTTCATGATGGTGTACAGCCGTCCTCACAAGCTGATGTATGGCGTCACAGCCGCTGTGTATCCAGACTGTTGGTAGCAGTCCTGTTGGATTTTTCTCAATCACAATTCACCAGTTGTCTTCTCGATTAATTACCTTGATTATGATCACATCAAGTCAAGCCTGCTAAAAAAATCCTGACAGAAAATGTTTGTATTGATTTTGATTAAGCTTTTATTTCAATAGAATGTTACAGTGGAAATTATTTGATCGCCTGCTGATTTTGTACGTTTGCCCACTGACAATGAAATGATCAGTCTATAATTTTAATGAATTTTTTTATCAAAGTACGATCAAATACTTATTTCTTTGAGTGAAATGCTTTTTTTCTGGATTTGTTTGTCACTATTCTGTCTCTCACTGTTCAATTAAACCTACAATTAAAATTATAGACTGATAATTTGTTTGTCAGTGGGCAAACGTACAAAAACATCAGGGGATCACATAATTTTTTCTCCACTGTATGTAGATGTCTATTTTACATTTCACCGTTTGTATTTGCAGTTCAACACATTGGCTTTGTCATTTCAGCATTACCTAATTCGTTTTGTATTTAATATCCTAAACATGCGTTATTGAATTTGGATCGGTTCCCAAAATCCCTATGTCCATGATACAATTGATGACCTTTTGAACTGCATTTCTGTGTTTGCATTAGAATATTTGTAAATAATTTGTGAAAAGATTTCAAGTGTTGCAAAACATTGGATGAATGTTCAGTAAATTATAACGGTCAAGTCAGTTATAACTGTTCATATTGCATCACAGTATAGAAAAGTATCATTGCAGAGGGCATGAAATATATGGTAATTATTAATCAATTATGCAGACTGCTGTGGGTGCTGTGATGGCCACATGGTTGGCTCCTGTTATGTGGTTCTTTGTTTTTGTGTTCAGTAGGTTTGTGGATGGAGCTAATTCAATAATCCTGATGCTAAGCACCTGTTCAGGTCCGGGCTGAGGACGTTAAAAGTCAGCCCTGCCAGATTCGCTTGGGCTCTGCTCCTGACCAAGTATTTTGTTCTTTATTTAAGTTAGACATTCTCACACTCATGCAACCATGCACATCATTCCGTCCCTCATCCAGTAATTGACGGCAAACACATTAATCTACTGACAGACACATCCCATTTCCCTTGTATTTGTTTATTGCTTTTGGGCGTTTCTTTATTATATCTTGAGTTCATTGCAGTGTGTAGTCTCTTTGTCCACCTTCTGAGCCGAGGTGTGACAGTGCATCCACCAGCAATTGGTATCGGTGTGTTATAAGTATACATTTTGTTATCGGTATCAGCCAATTGCTGTAAATTTGGATAATTATTTTAGACCGACTGGGGTTTCAGCAGACTAGGCTTCCAATATGCTCCAGTGATTTGTATTTCAATATCAAATGAAACGTCTTCTAAGCTAACAACACAGAGGGAGGGTAGACTACACAATAAATATGTTATAATCAGCTGTCAAACCTCTAGTGAATCTAGTGAATTCTGATTGGGTGTTATCAACTTATACGCAACATGGAGACGCACCAAAGATCCAGATAGCACTAACCATGTACTAACCTCCTGGAGAGCTCACCAGAAGGATATTTGAGTGTCCTCTCCAGTCCTTCAGGGATAATTCATATGGAGGTTGGACAGCGGTTTCCTTGACAACCACATTTCACTGACTTGGCCTCATTAGATTTTTTTTGTCACACCAAGTACTGATTTCCTGTATAACCCTCACCCCCAACCAATACACACCTCTCCTGGTCAGATGAGCCGTTGACCGTGGGTGGTCTCTCTCTTTTTCCCCCCTTTCAGTGTAATTCTTCTCTGTCTCCCTGGCCTTCCATTTCTTTCTTATTGTAGTCTCTCCTGCCCCTCCAGCCTCTTCAGCAGGTCTGAAGATTGATATGTTCAGTGAGGTTTTATGTGACATTTTTTATAAGAAAAATAATGAATACATTAAAAAATCATATTTGTTTGTGTTATTGGATAATATATATTTATGTATTGTCTGTCTCTCTGCTTATATATCCAATTATCTGCTTTATCTATTTATCTGTAAGAATTTATCATAAAATGTTTGTTTGAATAAATGAATGCACACTGTAACTGATTACAAATTCAACTCAGATTTAAAACATTTATTTTTACATGCCTCTGTAATGCATTGTAATCCTTTTGAAATGGAAACACGTACAGTAGTTAGCATACACTAACACAGAACAGTAAAAATGATTAAAGTGAAACCACCAAATATCTAGTTGAGTCTGTCACGGTTTTGTTGTGGGGTGGAACCATACGCAGACATTTCTTTCAAAAGTAAAGGTGATTTAATCCAATAAACAGGTACAAACTATACGCAACTGTAAACGTAAAGACAAGGCAGAACTAACAAAACGAAATACAAATAACATGTAGCATATACACTGAACATTGAATTAAATGAAGACAAACCGTGACAGAATAAACCACCATACGGAACCAGCGACATTGGATGAGTAGCGTTGGGGGAAAGAGAGGTACACCTGGTTGGGGGACTGGGGATCTGACTCTCTCTCCTCTGACGATTCAGGGGCGGAATACGATGACTGGGATCTTCCTGATGATGATCCAGGCTGGGGTGTCAACAGGGGGTGGACAAGTCCACCTTCAACCCGAGTACCATGGGTTACCTCGACACCCAGCATGGCCACATCCCAGGGTCGCCCCCAAATGTTTTTTGGCGGGGGGCTACCTGGGATGCCATGGCTGGTACCTGAGGGGAGATCCAGGCAATCCGAGTATCTGTCCCTGTCTGCGCTGACCGCGGGCTCCCGCCTGTCTCCCTGGGAAGGGAGCAGGCTAGCCAGGCATCCCGGGTTGGGGCCTGGTAAACAGGCAGCCCGTAGGAAAGCGCCTGCTCGTCGCACCACCGGTGCCCCGGGCCCTGGGAAGCGTACAGCTGTCGCTCCAGGGCCCTCCAGGAATAACACCGGTGCCAGAGCACCTGCTCCACGACCGGTCTACGTCCCAGCACATGCTCCATGTCCGGCCCTCGTCCCAGCACATGCTCCACGACCGCCCCACGTCCCAGCACCTGCTTCACGTCAGACCCTCGTCTCGGCACCTGCTCCACGACCGGTCCACGTCCCAGCACCTGCTCCACGTCCGGGCTCCCCAGTCAGAGCAGCTGCATTCAGTTGACTCTGATTGGGGAGCCTTACTTAGGTTAAGTTTGCACCACACCCGGTGTGGTTTATTGTTTGTGTTTGTCACGACTTCACGGTTTGTCTTCTTTTAATTCATTCTCATGTGGATACGCTGCACGTTCTTTGTATTTAGTTTTAGTTCTGTTTGCTGTGTTTTTATACAGCACCTTTACTTTTTACGTTTACAGTTCGTGCAGTCTTTGTCTTTTGTGTTTGAATTAAATTTACCTTTTCATTTAAAAAATGTCTGCGTATGGTTCCACCCCACAACAAAACCGTGACAGCGTCGCAGTCGAGAAAACAACATTCTTGCTCATGTGATATTGCTTAACAATATAACTTCCAGTGTGAACATTCATGCTGTTGATAATTACGGGATCTATAAAAAAAAGGTCTGTTTTCGCTATCTTATTATTTTGGTAGCTGTGGCTGAACTGCAATGAATTAGCTAGCTAGTTACAATATATGTGGAGTGACATTAATCAAATTACACAATATTATCATACCGTCTCAGTATATATTTGAGTATTTTTGCTGTCCGTCTTTGATCAGTCTCAGCTCTGTATTGATGAAAGCGTGAACATTTGCGAAGGAAAATTGGGCGTGACCAATTTGTGCAATGAAGGGGGACTAAAGTTTTTTTGTCTGATTTATTATTGTCAAGCCCTGATGGGTTTCACCTGTTCCCTTGTCTCGGCCCCCCACCCACCAGGTGTTGTCTAGCTCCAATTACCCTCAGTGTATTTAGTCCCTGTGTCCCCAGCTGGCAGTGCCAGATCGTCTTGTCCAGTACAGCGAATACAGCGTTTCATAGTCCTTGTTTCCTAGCCCCAGCCCTGTATCTTGCTTGTCTCTTGAGTTCCCGTTACCGACCTTCGCCTGCCCACCGACCACGTCTCTGCCCATCATCTGATACACACCCCCCAGCCCCGTTACCGACCTTCGCCTGCCCACCGACCACGTCTCTGCCCATCATCTGATACACACCAACCAGCCCCGTTGCCGACCCACGCCTGTATTTGACCACGAACATTCTGTGTGCTCACGCATCGCAGTTACCTGGATCCTGTCTGCCTTTGGTTATGCCTCCTACCGGCATAATCCTGATAATTATGACAAACTCACATTAAATTAAGAACAAAAATATTGCTACAAAAGAAATATATTCTACATAGTTTTCATGTGATCAAGATTTTCTTTATCTTGCTAGATTTTAATATTTGGGGAGTTACCCCCGCAACCCCCCATCCCACCCACAAACTACACGCCTGGCCAGGCATGACAGTCCAGCTTTGAGTTTAACAGTCTGCTCATATAGACCGGCCTTGAATGAATATGTCTCACTATCTTACCTGTTAGTTTGTTGCCTCTTCCATGCTTTGCCTGCATTTCAGCCCAGTGCTATTGTTATGAGTAGGGCTGCAATAACTATTTGATAACGTTGATATTGAAAACCGTAGCTGAGGATCACAAATCCCGAAAACAATTGAGACCTAGAAAACCGTATAGAGCCTGGTTACTTAACAATAGCAGCAAATATTAAAGCTGAACATTTGGCCCATCTTTTTTTTTATTATCTTACTTTGGTTTTAAATGTAATCCAAAAGATTTGAAAGGACGCTTATGTTTTGCACCTTTTAAAAGGAGGTGATCAAACACTACTTAATAATTACAGACCAATCTCATAACTTTCTGTTTTAGACAAAGTGCTGGAATCCCTAGTTTGTGAACAAGGGAAACAATACTTATACACTTAATCAATACTGTCTATCAGTTATGGTTCTGAAAAATCATAGCACTGTGACTATGTATTTTTTCATTGACTTGCATTGTCCAAAGCTTACAAAACCGTGGACCATGTTATTCTGATACAACGACTTGTTGATACAAGTATTTCTTTTCATGCTGTTAGTTGGTTGGTTGGTTTGTCAACTAATTACAGATAGGACAAGGCAACCCAGTTTTTACATCTGATGTCCTAACAGTTTGTAAGGGGGTGCATCAGGGTTCAGTTCTGAGCATACTTTTTATTTACTCTTTATATAAATAAGTTGGGAGACAATCTTGAAAACCCATCTTTTTACTTTTATGCACATGATACTGAAGTTTATTGTTATGCAGCCACCCTCAGCAAAGCTTCAGAGTATATTCAAAATGCTTTTCACAGAGTGCAAGCTCAGCATTATCAACTGAAGCTTGTTCTAAATGCTGATCTTTTAAAATTTTAGGAAGAGTAAAATAAGAGCATTGTTTTTACTCAAGGTGAAAAACTTGAGGCAGTGCCTACCAAAACATTATTTGAGTTAATTTAAGCTTTATATACAGTTTATAAATATATAGAGTTTAGTCAAAATATTAGGTTTTTATTTCAGGAATAAGTCTTGTTTTCCTCTTGATGTTAGACAAGACTCCTGGAAGCTACGTTCTTGCCTGTTCTTAACTACGGTCATCTGCTTTACATCAATCCATTGTCTTCAAATGTTGGGTACTGTGTATCATGGAGCTTTACAGTTTGTAACAAACTGTAGAACCCTCACCTATAACTGTACACTGTATTACAAAGGCAATTGGCCTGTTCTGTCAACTTGTCGGCTTAGTCACTGGTATGTTTTTATCTATAATGCCATTCTGGGTAGATTCCTCTGGTATTTGTCTGTCTTTCTTTCCCAAAAACAAGGCACATGTGTTACGGTCTCAAGACTATGAGTATGACTGTTTCGTAAAGTTCGTACTGAGTTGGGCAAGAAGGCCTTTATGTTTTCTGCACCAATAGCCGGTGGAATGGGTTTAAACTCCAGGACCTAGTTAGTCTCACTGAAAGCATTGTAATGTCTATGGAATCTGAGTCAATCTAAAATTGTAAATGTTTCAATATATAATTGGATTATATATTTTGCCCTTTGAGCTAGTCTGTTGTCTCCATGTGAGTGTGTATTTGTTTTTATGAAACTATTTTGTACTGCCGCCGTTCTTGGCCAGGTCTCTCTTGTAAAAGAGATTTCTTTTTTTAATCAAAAAACATTTTAAGAAAAAGCCATGACAAAAGTTTATACCAAATCAACGTGCCTCAGAGGATTCAACTACTGCGACTAAGGCTCAGGGCGAACGGGACTATTGTCCCAGCTAAATGAAATCAATACAAATTGTGGGGAAAGTCATTCCAACTGGGATAAATAGGTGCATGTTTTGAGTGAGAAAAACACAAAGAAGGACAAAAACAACAACCGGTTCATTGACTCAGTGGCACAAAGAAAAGAAATATCTGATAAAGAGAAGGTTTTTGCAGACATCAAAGTGGGTCCAAACAACTCTGTAAAAAGGTTTAAAGTTGGGTGCACATCACAACTTCCTCTGCTGTGATACACAAACTGAAAGGAGCTTTGGCCAAGCATGGCGTGCCATAGACATTTACAATACATCCGGAAAGTATTCACAGCACTTCACTTTGTAGACCACTGACACAGACTTGTATCAATGCACAGATCTGGGAAAAGGTACAGAAAAATGCAGCGTTTAAATGTCCTAATGAGCACAGTGGCCTCCATCATCCATAAATGAAAGAAATTTGGAACTTGCAACGCTTCCTATAGTTGGCCGCCCGGCCAAACTGAAGGATCGGGGGAGAAGGGCAATAGTCAGGGAGGTGTACAAGAACCCAATGGTCACTTTGACAGAGTTCCAACCATGAGAAACAAAATACTCTGTTCTGATGAAACAAAGATTGAACTCTTTGGCCTGAATGCCAAGCGTCATGTCTGGAGGAAAACCGAGCTCAAATTTGAGTGTCATGGCAAAGGCTGTGAATACTTATTTTTTTTTTTTTATTTCTGATACATTTTTAAAAATGTCTAAACTTTTCCTGATTGAATATATCTGGAGAGATCCGAAAATGGCTTTGCACCTACGCTCCACTTCCAACCTGATGGTGCTTGAGAGGTCCTGCAAAGAGGAATGGGAGAAACTTGAGTCCCCCCAAAAAAGTGCCAAGCTTGTAGCATCATACTCAAAAATACTTGAGGCTGTAATTGCTGCCAAAGGTGCTTCAACAAAGTATTGAGCAAAGGCTGTGAATACTTATGTACATGTTTATATTTTTGTTCTTAATTTTTGCAAATGTCTTAAAAATATGAAACAAACTTTTTTGACTTTGTCATTATGCGTGTAGAATCTTGAGGAAAAAATTTATTGAATCCAATTTGGTAAAAGGCTGTAACAGCGCTGTGAATACTTTCCGGATGCACTGAATATCAGACAACGACCCAGTACAAGTCTGAGGAGTTTAAGACTTTTCCACCTTGTTGACATTTACCCACACCAAAAAAAACGTACAATCACCTGCACAGCTGTTGATGAGTCGCCGCCTGCGCTCAATCCTCTCCAGTACAAATGTTTTCTCTTTTTACATTTTCTCTTTTCTATCTAGTAAAGTGTTAAATACTTTTTAGGGTCAAATTATATTTGTTGTGGTTTGTTTGTTTTTCACAATATCATTACGGGGTATTGTGTATAGAATTTTAAGGAAAAATCTTTACTTAATCCATTTTGGAATATGGCTGTAATATAACAAAATGTGAAAATATTAAAATATGCACTGTATCATAGATACTGCACATCCATGTGCATTGCCAATCACATTATTGTTTCAGTCTGTTAAACATTTATAGATTTAAAACCATAGCAAAGACAGTTAATGTAATATAATTAACTGACAGTAATTAATGCTAAACAATTTGGTAAATTTAACATATGGTACTTGATTTGTGATGTGTGTGCGGGAACTGAAAAACAAAAGAAAATCTGTCAAAGTGAAAACATTTGTTTGCAGAACTATTTAGTGATGCAACCCATCTTAACCTAGGCTGAAATAATAATAAATAACATCTGAAGAGCATACTTGAGTTATGTCATATGATTTCTAACGTAGGTGTTTAGTGCATTAATTGCCAGTATTCATGAAGTTTTACAATATCATCAACACAATATCATCAAGTCAGAAATATCTATTATGAGACAGAAGGAATTGCTCCTATTACACTAAACAGAAATGATTCTTGGAGGATAATTCACGTTGACATTTCTGGGGAGCAAAAGTTCTTCAGGGAAACATGTCAAATTGTATCCTAAAGATCTCCTAAATGTCCATGAAAAAACAATTTCAAAAATGTTTTGGTCCTTTACGGAACCATAAAATATATACAGCTCTGGGAAAAATTAAGAGACTGCTTCAATGTTCTCTTAAATCAGCATCTCAAGATGTATGAGCTATTCCATTCCAGTGTCTGTTGAATTCCAACACAGGCACACCTCATTCTACTGGATGAGCTACTGATTAGATCATCATCTGAACCAAATCGTTTTGTCATTGTGAAGGATGCAGCGATCCAGTCCTAAAATAAATCATGCTTGCACCTGCATTGACAATGTTCCCCAATTGGTCACAAGTCATCAAACAAATTCAAGCTACTTGAATTTTTGCGCTAAGAGTGGCATAAAGTCACTCAACATCAATGTGAAAAACAGTTGGAGAGCATGCCAAGATGCATGAAAGCTTAGATTAAAAATCTGGGTTATTAAACCAAATATTGATTTCTGAACTCATCTTAAATTAAAACATTAGTATTGTGTTGTTTAAAACTATTTTGGCCTGTTGTCATTTTCTGCAAATAAATGCTCTAAACGACAATATTTCTATTTGGGAGAAATGTTGACAGTAAAGTCAAGAAACTGATACATTTGCAGTTGTCTCTTATATTTTAACCCTTCAATGCATTTAGCATGTTGTACAACAGTTTGGTGTTTACTGAGCTTGCTATGCTTTTCATCCTTCTTTTTAAGAAATAGTGTCAACTGGGATCAATGATTCAATTATCAAACAAAGAATAGAACAGTAATATACATATAGCTACTAGTCTTCTGATAGATTTAAATTTATCTTTGCAGGGCCAAATCAAAATTGAAAGACATTTTACTCTACAATTACCATGTCATGAACTAACATACAGTGGAGGAAAGAAATATTTGATGACCTGCTGATTTTGCACGTTTGCCCACTTGTCAGGGTTCCACCCTACCTGCCTGTTGCTGGCCCGTTGGCGGCCTCTGGTGGCCTGTGAGCGATGTGCTCCTCCCTGTTACAAATCACACCGTCTCCAAGCACCTGGCCACCTGCGCACACCTGTCCCTCATCACGCTGATCACTGGCCTTACTTAGTTCCCCGTTTCCCTTGGCTCAGTGTCAGTACAAACTAAGTACCACGTTAGACATTCACAACTACGTATTTGGTTCTTTGACTCCTGCGTTTCCACGCAACTCTCGGCTTTCAAGCCTTATTCTACTTAGTTACAAGTAGCCCATTCCAGCTCTTTACCTATCCGGTATAGTACACATTCCACTCCCTCAACAACCAACGTCCGTCAGAGCTTATTGCCCAACGAGCTTCACTACACGGACACCTATCATCGCTTTTGCTACGGTCGTGCGATTGGACCCAACCATCGCTATCACGCGCAATCCTTACACCACTGACAAAGAAATTTCTATAATTTTAATGGTAGGTCTATTTGAACAGTGAGAGGCCGAATAACAACAAAAGAAAGAGGAAAAACACATTTCTGATAAGTTATACATTGATTTGCATTTTACTCAGTGAAATAAGTATTTGATCTTCTATCAATCAGCAAGATTTTTGTCTCCCAGATGTATTTTATACAGATAACGAGATGAGATTAGGAGCACCCTCTTAAAGGGAGTTGCTCCTAATCTCAGTTTGTTTCAACAGCAACCTGGGGAAAATATTCTGTAAAATAATAAACAAAAGACAAACATGTGAACCAGAACAAGACCAAAATCTTATTTACATCCAGATCCATCACGGAATTGAAATATTGTCAATTCCTTCTGTCTGGCCACTCTACCATATAGGCCTGGGTGCTGGAGTGCTGCAAAGATGGTTGTCCTTCCGGAAGGTTCTCTTGTCTTCATAGAGCAATGCTGGAGCTCTGTCAGAGTGACCATGGGGTTCTTGGTCACCTCCCTGACTAAGGCCCTCCTCACCCAGTCACTCAGTTTGGACAGGCGGCCAACTCTAGGAAGTGTACTGGTGGTTCCAAACTTCTTCAATTTACGAATGATAGAGACCACTGTGCTTCAAGGATGCAGACATTTTTCTGTACCCTTCCCCAGATCTGTGCCTTGATTACAATCCTGTCTCGGAGGTCTACAGACAATTCCTTGGACTTCATGGCTTGGTATGTGCTCTGTACATGTGCGCTGTAACATGACAAAATTTGGAAAAAGTGAAGCCCTCAAGTCTAATCTAATCAAAAAAACTAAATCTTGAAATAGTGTTTTTGTGGTAGAGATTTGGAAGGCTTCTACTTACAGAAATACACAAACGACATGTCATTCTTTGCGGCAGACTGATCCTACAACATTAAACAAAACACAGTCTGGAGATATGAATAGAAATGTAATGGGTGCGCTTTTCGATGCAATTTTGCATCAATAGGCCTTGCATACAATACAGGATCTCTGAAGGACAAATAAAAATACAGAATTTAGAAAGTATTCATTAGAAAAATACATTTCCCTCACCCGCCATAACATTTTGCAATCAGAACGTTGTCCATGCTATCGTTTTTTTTTTTTTTAATTGGCTTTAAATTGCTTGGCAAACAAGCAAGTCTTTTAAAAAAAACATTAACTGCCAGTTAGCGGTGTCAAATTACTAGCCAGCTGGAAGAATATCAGTCATTGACTTCACTTGCCCTTTGACTGTTACAAAAATGAGAATGAATAGCATTGCATTTTCAATTTTCTCTGTTTAGGAAGATAAACAAACTAGGCATAACCATAATCTGTGATTGGTTAAAACAAGTTAATGTCCAGCATCAGGACTAAGAATGTGCATTGCACATTATTTTATTGTCTGAATAGTATGTGTTATTGTTCAAATAGTAGATAATAAATATTGGAACCTGTGTAGCATAGCAATAGGATTTATTTCTACTTTAAAAAAAAATGCTCAATGGAATGTACTTTCTGAACCAGATATTGTTGGGGTAATTTTACTGAACTGATGTATTCATGGATTTTGCATTGTATAATTCTAGTTATTGTCCAACAAAGATATACACACACATGGCTTTGGCTTTATGCCCCTCTACTTTTCATCTATATGAATCAGAAGAAATATAAAAATCTCTTACCACACTCAAGACCTTGAGATACCACAGTAATGTCTCAAAACCCAATTTGTAAGGAACTGACGAGCGGTGATGAGGAGAGGACCCAATTGCACAAAGGAAACAGATGAAGTGAACCTTGACTGAGTTGGGATGGTTGGAGAAGGAGTTTGTAGAAGAGGCTCGTATGGTACAAGCGTGAAGGACGGATAGGAATGAGCGCTGAATGCTGAAGACTCGGATATAACGGGCTGGAAAATAATAATACTCTGACGAAACGAGTTGCATAGGATCGCGTGGATGTAGTTGAGAGAACTGTGTAACGTAGGAGCCAAAAACGTAGATGCACGAGGAAGCGTAACACTTGGTTTGTACTGGCAGGGAAGTGAAGGGCTTGGAGTGCTTATGTAGGGGACTTGATGAGCAATGGGGAACAGGTGTGAGCGATCAGGGAACTGGGTGCTTGGGAACAGGTGCATGCAGTAGCACCCAAGGCCACTAGAGGGGGCGCTAGGGCCACAGGTGGTGGCGAGTCAGGGTGGAACCCTGGGTGGCCCCCTCTACGGGCGCCACCAGGCGGCCGCCCAACCCGACCAGGATGGGCGCGGTGGAAGTCCCGGATCAGGGATTTGTCCAGGATCCGGGAGCTGGGCTGCCAACTCCTTTCCTCCGGACCATAACCCGCCCAGTCCACGAGATACTGAAGACCGCGACCGTGGCGACGCACGTCCAGCAGGCGACGGACCGTGTAGGCAGGATGGCCGTCAATGAGGTGAGGAGGAGGCGGAGCCGGGGCAGCAGGACAGAGGGGACTGGTACTGACAGGCTTTAGTTGGGAGACATGAAAAACAGGATGCACACGCATGGAAGGAGGCAGACGGAGACGAATGGCACTAGGGTTTACCACAGAGTCCCCCGTGTAAGGTCCACGTAGCGGGGCGCCAGCTTACGTGCCTCGACCCGGAGGGGAAGGTCCTTGGCCAGTAACCTCACCCGCTGCCCGGGCTGATAGGAAGGAGCAGTGGAACGGCGTTGATCGGCGAAGCGCTTGACAGAGGCGGAAGCACGCAGTAGCGCAGCTCGGGCACGCCGCCAAACACCCCGGCAACGTCGAAGGTGAGACAAAACAGACGGAACGGCCACGTCGATGTCCTGGGACGGGAACAGAGGTGGCGGATATCCTAGTATGAGGGATGGGTTGATTTAACATTTAAAAATGTTTGTGCAAATCTAGTATGATATAGCTTGGGTGTCACTATATAAAACTGCAGTGGAAAAATACAGAGAAACTCATAACCACACCACAGAAGTCAAGGACAAGGATGTGGGGCCTGTTTTGGAGACAGTTAAGATAGTATATCTGCCCAGGACCAACGCAAGGACGGACAAGCGCCTAGAGACTGGGACCAGCCTGAGCGCCAGCAATAGGGTGTGTAAGTCTAAACCACACACGCCCTCGTCTTGGACAGGCCAACCCGGTGGTTGGAACTATCTCTGTCTAAGACTATGAAAGAAGAACAACAGGAAGCCCCAATTAGTTCTCTGTTCTATCCCTGCGTGGAAATGACAGTGAACCTGTATATACGAACATTACATTTACTACCAAAATCACTATTAAATTCAAGATGTTATTAATAAAACGGGATTGTTGCCAAGATTTCCTAGTCAGACCTTTCCTGTCTCAAATACCAGATTTGAACATTTGCAACCCTAACAATAGGCAGGCGTGGAAAGGGGACAAACCAGAGGAGGAATTCACTTGCGTGTTATGTGCAAACTCGACCCAGAGAAGGTGTGAGTGCCATGAGGAGGGATTTGCGGAGGTGACGGTGCGAAGGGCGGCCTCCAGCTCTTGGTTTAACCTTTCGGTTTGTCCGTTGGATTGTGGATGGTAGCCCGAGAACAAACTGACCCTTGCTCCAACACCCTGACAGAAAGCCTTTCAGACCTGGGATGAAAACTGGGGGCCGCAATCCGATACTATGTCACGGGGTATTCCGTGGGAACGAACGACGGGCGTCATCAGGAGGTCCGCGGTCTCCTTGGCCGAGGGAAGTTTTGGTAGGGCTATGAAGTGGGCCATCTTAGAAAAGCGATCCACTATGGTTAGGATGGTGGTCATCCCACCGGACGGCGGAAGACCTATGACGAAGTCCATTGCAATGTGGGACCAGGGCCGACTTGGAATCGGCAAAGGATGGAGTAAGCCAGCCGGAGGGCGCGTGGACGTCTTGTTACGCGCACAGATGGAACAGGCGGTGACATAGTCCTGTGCGTCCTTGGACATGGTGGGCCACCAGAAATGACGGCGGAGGAAGGATAGGGTGCGGTTGATGCCTGGATGGCATGTTAGGCGAGAGGCGTGAGCCCAAGAGCCCATTCTGTGCGCACAGAATCGGGGACAAACAGCCGACCGCGCGGTCCAGTGCCTGGGTCCGGCTGTTGTTGTTGTGCGCGTCGAATAATGGACTCAATCTCCCACGTAAGCCCTGCACGGAGACAGGACGAGGGAAGAATCGGTGCTGGGGCTTCGTCTTCATTCTCCGGGGAATGGACTCGGGATAGTGTGTCGGGTTTGATATTGCTGGAGCCGGGACGGTAAGTAAGGTGGAAATTGAATCTGCCAAAAAACAAGGCCCAACGCGCCTGTCGGGAATTTAAACGTTTGGCCGAGTGTAGGTAGGAAAGATTCTTATGGTCGGTCCAGACAATAAACGGCTGGTCAGCTCCCTCCAGCCAATGCCTCCATTCCTCCAGAGCTAGTGTAACGGCTAGAAGTTCTTTATTACCAATGTCGTAATTGCGTTCTGGGGCCGTCAATTTCCTTGAAAAGAAGGCGCAAGGATGGACCTTCTTATCCGGCACGGAACGTTGGGACAGGACCGCTCCTGTGTTCGATGCATCCACCTCCACGATGAATTGTAGAGATGGGTCGGGCTGTTGTAATATGGGAGTGGAGGTGAATCTTGTCTGTAATTCCTTGAAAGCACTTGAGGCCTCTTGTGTCCAAAGGAACGGGGTCTTGACAGAAGTGAGGGCGGTCAGTGGTGCAGCGATTGCGCTGTAGTTGCGGATGAACCTGCGATAAAAATTTGCAAACCCCAAAAAGCTTTGTAACTGTTTTCGATCAGTGGGTACAGGCCATTCGGAGACTGCTGTGACTTTCGTCGGGTCCATCTCAACTCGCCCTGGCAAAAGAACATGACCCAGAAAGGAAATGGTGGAAGCATGGAACTCACTCTTCTCCAGTTTGACGAACAGACGGTTATGTAACAGGCGTTCCAGGACGCTGCGAACGTGTCCGATGTGTTTGCGGAGAGAGGTGGAGAAGATGAGTATGTCGTCTAGGTAGACGATGACGTATCGGTTGAGCATGTCTCTGAGCACGTCGTTGATGAGGGCTTGGAATACGGCAGGTGTGTTTGAAAGCCCAAAGGGAACAACTAAGTACTCGAAATGCCCCAGTGGGGTGTTGAACGCAGTTTTCCATTCATCCCCTTCTTTGATCCGTACAAGGTGGTAGGCATTACGTCCAGTTTTGTGAATACCGATGCCTCCCAAAGGGGAGTGAAGGAGGAACTGAGTAGGGGTAATGGATACTTGTTACGCGTGGAAATGGCGTTCAGGGCGCGATAATCAATACAAGGGCGCAATGACCGGTCCTTCTTGCCAACGAAGAAAAAGCCGGCGTCGACTGGGGAGGAGGACGGTCGGATTATCCCAGAGGAGAGGGATTTGCGGATATAACTCTCCATAACCTCTGGTTTGGAAAGATTGTATAGCCGACCACTTGGTAATGCTGCACCCGGAAATAGGTCCATAGCGAGGTCGTATGGACGATGGGGTGGGAGAGACAGGGCGTCTTCTTTACTAAACAACGCAGCCAGATCGTGATATTCACTGGGAACAGTGGAAAGGTCTATATGTGGGGTGCGGTTGGTAGGAATTGCCGACCCAGGTGTCTCCGCTGAACCAAGACATTGATGGAAACAGTGAGGTCCCCAAGTGCGGATGGTGTTGGAAACCTAGTCTAGCTGGGGGTTGTGGAGACGTAGCCACGGTCAACCGAGGACCAAGGGAGACATAGGACTGTCAATGAGAAGTAACGGTAATTTCTCCCGGTGGTTGCCGGCGAGGACCAAGAGAAGGGGTACCGTCTGGAGGTCAATAGAGGCTATCCGTTTTCCACTTAACCCCCTGACCGTAACTGAGGGTGTGACGGGAGTGCATGGTCGATGAAATTGCCATTCGCACCAGAATCGACTAGAATGCGGATGGGAAGAGAGGTGGTGCCCCAATGAATAGTAGCCTCGAAGTCACCCTCAGAGGAAGAGGAGAGTTGTGACTTGCCCGTCCATAGCGCCGTCTCTATAAACGGGCTCACTCGTTTCCCGGCAGCAATGGACATGAATGAAATCAATTGAATGATCCCCTGCGCTTCGCGTACCCTGACGAAGTCCCAGGAGTCTTTTCCCAGCGTCCCTTCCTCCCTCCTGGTGGTCGAACACTTTTAGTAGTTCTTGTGTGAACGTCATGTACGAGGAGCAGAGGGGGCTCTTGGACAACCAGACCGCTGAAGCCCAAGAGAGTGCTCGGCCCAAAAGCGCACTGACCACGTAGGCTATTCGAGCCCGCTCGGTTGGGTAAGTATGAGGCTGCTGCTCGAAAAGCAGGGAGCATTGCAGCAAAAACATTGAATCGCTCTGGCGGAGCGACGTGTGGTTCCCGGACAACGGATGAGGTGGATGGAGAAGACCGGTGAATATCACCCTCTGATTCGGTAGGTTGGTATTGCTGTCGGTCGCTCCTTAGAGTGACGACCAATTCGGCTAACGTCTCGGATAGGTTCTGCAATAGTGATTCGTGTCGTTGGATGGCGGAACCCTGCTGGTGCAGGGCATGGTGGATGGTTTTGGCTGGGTCCATTGTAGGCCAGTACAATCTGTAAGGAACTGACGATCGGTGAGGAGAGGACCCAATTGCACGAAGGAAACAGATGAAGTGAATCCGACTGAGTTGGGATGGTTGGAGAAGGAGTTTGTAGAAGAGGCTCGTATGGTACAAGCGTGAAGGACGGATAGGAATGAGCGCTGAATGCTGAAGACTCGGATATAACGGGCAGGAAAATAATACTACTCGGCCGAAACGAGTTGCATAGGATCGCGTGGATGTAGTTGAGAGAACTGTGTAATGTAGGAGCCAAAAACGTAGATGCACGAGGAAGCGTAACACTTGGTTTGTACTGGCAGGGAAGTGAAGGGCTGGAGTGCTTATGTAGGGGACTTGATGAGCGATGGGGAACAGGTGTGAGCGATCAGGGAACTGGGTGCTTGGGAACAGGTGCATGCAGTAGCACCCAAGGCCACTAGAGCGGGCGCTAGGGCCACAGGTGGTGGCGAGTCAGGGTGGAACCCTGACACAATTAAATTAATTGCTTGGGAGCAGCTTATACAGTGCTCACAAGAATAAGGCTAACTAAACAAAAAATAATAATAATAACAAAAAAAAAATTGCAAAAGAGGCTACCTTTTCCTAGGAACATTTTCGTTATTACAACCGTACTATACACTTGTTTTAATAATTGGGCTGGTAACGATGCATGATGGGTTTTTTATAGCGGTATATGAGCCATTTCATGTTTCAAACTGCTAAAATATAGAAGTGTGGATTACGTACAAATAATTTGTTTTATGAGGGGAAAAGTTCATTCTAAACTACAAAAGAAAAGAGATGGCGTTGTGAGTACAGTGCAGATCTTCAAAATCAGTAAAGTTTTTCCTCCATCGTTTCAACTTAGGAACCGTGTTTTTTCCCGTTAGAAGAAAGTGAAACCACACTAAGCCTGCCTTCAGCAAGCCTGTCAGTGAAGGTTTTTGAAAATTAACATCAGCTGAAAGTAAGCAGCAACTTTTTTCATTGGTACGTTTCCCAACCTCCATGGAGTCCCGACCACTTGCAAACAGTAGGCTATGCAGTAAATATTGTGTCATTATGACTGACTGGGTTATTACACCAATAACGCTTTGACTGACAAACGTAAACATCAACAACAAGTTTAAAAAGACAACTTAAAAACGCTATATTAAAAATGTATATATAAAAAATTACATATTTTATATATAAACATTTTTAATAGATGTTAGAAAAATTATTTCAGGTCTGTTTATTTCTAATTATAATATTATAATACATGAATGTATAAAAAAGTTGCAAAAATGAATACACACACACAAGTGCTCTAATACTTATTTTGGTTATTCGACTAACCGTGCCACCCCTAGTCAGGATCTTAAAGTCACAGCAAGTAAAAAATCATTACAAGAAGTGGAAGTTGTTGGCCTTTGAAATCTCAACAAGGTGGCCTCCCGAGTTGCGCAGTGGTTTACGCATTTGTTTCGCAAGTGCAACTGTGTCGTTATGGCTGTGGGTTTGGGCAACGCATATTGGGCATGTGGAAGGTAATTGGCTTAACAGTGTTATACTTCTGCGACTTCCCTGGGGGGGCGGGCGCTCCCGGCTCCACAGGGGCACAAGGTTGTACAGTAGGGTTGTAAGAAAAAGGTGGAGGAAAGAAAATTCCATAAAGAATTAAACATGGTATTGCCACAGTATAAAAGGAAAGTAACTGTCACGGGTGTGGTGAGTTTGGAACCATTCGCAGACATATTACTAATAAGTGAATTTATTTTAAACAAAACAAACACGAACTAAACACGATAAATTATAGATGCTGAAACAAGCTGCTAAAACATAAGAAAAGACAAGTGTAAGGAAAAAATACTTTCATTCTGTGTGTTTTGAAATGATGAATCAATGTGTCATAATAAGCTATAATCACAATCAGACAATTGTATGCTTGTGCCTTAAGAATGTAAAGCCATATCATGAATGCATTATTAACAGCCAAATGAAACTGCTTAAAGCATGAACAAAACAAGTAATGATATGTAGTAATCACATTGAAGACACATGTAAAGGTGGGGTAATAAAGCAGAGGGCGAACGAATAACAGGAAGCGCATAGGGTGTACAAGAAAGACCACAAGACTACAGAAAGACGCATCCAGGTTCGAGAACACCAACTTCAACAGGAAGATGTCGGACAATCAGAACACTACGCACACCACGCAACGTGAAGACCTACAAGAGGATTTGACCAATAGGCTCCCTTAAGGAGAACCTATACATTTGAATGTATCTAAACAAAGCGCTCTCTTTCCCAGCTGTTCCCAGCCAAAACAAGAGCCGTGCACGTTCGATAGGGACATGATACGCCGGTGATTAAATACTTTGATTATTTCTAATTGGACAAAGTCGTCAGGATTATTTATTTCTTAAGACACCATGACGGGACTTACATTCAAACATGATATCCACAATGAGCAACACCCGGTGACAGAAACAAAGGACATATAAACACACACACAAATTACAAAGTGCAAACAGGTGCGCGTAATGTCCAAAGTGACCAAAGTGTGCTTCAAAAAAAAAATCACCCAAAATACCACCACCAACCGGCACTGTGCTACCCTGTATGTTACAGTAACAAAGACATCTACATCTTATATGACCGAGATGGCTGCATATTATGTAAAAATACATGGAAAACAATTATTTTAAGGTTAATCCCTGTAAAGGTATTGCATTCATTTGTAATTTCACTGTAAAAAAAAATATTAAATTACACCATATTCTTGTTTTTAAATGTTCATTAAATTGTGGGTAGACAAATATTAGGTCAAAATTCATGAAAAAAAAACAAGAACTATCTACTCTGTACATGTAGGGCATGTATTGGTCAGTATAGAGTAAAAATTATTTCCTATGAATTTCTTTTCCCCCCCATGTACAATGACATACATAAATAATACAAATGTAAATAATGAAATAATCTATTTAAACACAAGAAGTACAAAAAAATCTAAGACAAATGGACTAATCAGTCAATTTAAATTATTTATATATATTAAAATGTTCATGAGATAGCAGAAAAACAAGCATAGTACACAGAAAATACATTTTAAAGTCAATCAACGTAAATGTAGGCTAATTAACAGTTACTTTATGAAACTGCCGGTCTACCTACAGTGACTTCCTGTAAAATTGTGGTTGCTCCAAATAACATTTACATGATTAGTTAGTCATGTTAGACAATTGTAATGTTTCATTGGACAATGGAAAACTAAGCATTGTATTTCAAAATACATGAACAATAGCAATATTTCTCTGTAGATTTATTACAGTGGTTATGGAATTTCTATGTTAAAAACAATAATATCTGTATGTAGTAAGTACTTTCAAAGAAACAGAAATGTCTGTAAAGGTATTGCATTAAACAGGTATGTAAAAGGTATGGCGTTTCAATGAATTATGAACAAATAATTGTCAATTTCACAGTAGAAAAACAAGCACAGTATTTCAGAGCACATGAAAAGTAGCTACATTAAGGCCAACACTTTGAAAATTGAAAGATTGAGACGTGGCCTGTAGCGCCACCTATGGCCAAATGTGGGCCATTGGATGTGTGGGAGTTACTTGTGGCCTGTTGTTTCAATTTGCCAAATTAGAGAAAAAGGTATCAAGGAGATCATGAGTTATAAGGCAGCTTCATGGAGAAAGAGAATACTAAGTGGGATTGGACACTTACAAATAAAGTTAAAGCATAGCACACAAGGTCAATGAATCTGTCCCAGAAGTGACAGTGCAACATGGATAAAGAAAAATCCTCCTTCAAATTGCCAATAATCAGCTGGATCCTTGGTGCATCTGGGGGGGGGGGAGGACATGATAAGATTCACTGAGAAGCCCTTAAAGTCACCTTCTTAACCACTCCTTTAAAAACTAGCTTAAACAAACTTTATAATACTTAAGTTTAGTTTAAGTTTAGAAAACTAAAAAATAATGTTTCGAGCCAATTGGTACACTAAAATTAGACCAACAATCTAATTATTGTAAAAACTGCAGCGGCATTTACCTTTTTATGACCAGGGTTCTTGCACCTTTATAAGTCAGATTCAATGCCTTCTAAAACCTCAAATATGATGTAAGACCCAAAAAATTTGTAAACACGCTAAGTTTTACCTACCATGCCACGGTGTATGACATTTTGTTCCATCTGCCGCAAATGCACCATCTGCAAATGTAAGACCAAATGTTTCCTCCCACAAAAAGGTAATTGTTATTTCCTGTGAAAACACAAAAATAAATGTCATAAACCCATGGGCAACCAAATAGTGACTATGGTACACTGTAGGCATTCACTGTCTTTGTCAGGATACTCACTTCATCTCAAACTCTTGTGGCAGAAGCCTTCAATCCCAAAACGTTGTCTGGATCATGACATGAGAAAACAAAACCACACAGACACCAAAAACAATATTAACTTTTGTCTTACAGACAGAGTCATGGACATGCAAAGTATTACTCAACTGCTACACAAACTAACGGCAACTGTACAAATATTTTTTGGAGTGGGTAACTCTAAGGAATTCCAAATGAGATATGAAGATGGTTGCTATTCATTTTTTATATATATATATATATTAATTCACTTAGACATATTTCTTGGTATTAATTAATTGAATAACAAATTAATTAATCACAGGATTAGCATTGTCTTATTGTTCCAAAATACCATATCACTCTAACAAGAGTGGGATAGGCAGTTGCAATTCAAGTTTTTTTATAAGTTTCGCCCATAAATAATACAATGGGACCTAAATCCTAGAGTCCCGCTGGAAGAAAATGTTTGGGGTTTTAAATTGTGAAGAAGCTGTGAATATTTCCCTATCCCGGTTTTTTCATAATGTCTGGGCGTCTTCTACGATAACATAAGCAAGTGAACAATTCCCTATCCATAAACTTATAGATGCTCACACATCCATATCAACATCCGATAGGATAATATTCAGGCAGGTGTAAAATAATCCAGGTAACAGCAATTAGCCTACTAGTGGACCGACCAAGTCGAAAGCAGCAGTACACCCGCTCAAACAGACTTATTTTTTCAAAATTGACCAGTGAATGGCGCGAACAATTGTTAATGGCCAGTTTCCTGGATGACCGTCAGGTTAACCAATCTTGCTCAAAACAAAATAATGAGACAGCCAATAGAAATTGTTTCATCATCGTGACGTAATAATAGGAAAATATGACTTATTCTAAAAAACAACATCTGAATTTTATTTTATTTGTAGGTTGTTAGTTAATTGGTAAAATTATGTTTTCATTGCAGTGTAGGAATACAAATGTAATAATGTATGGTGACGTTTGTTAATGTATTAATACCCTTGTTACTACAGCTACAGAGCAAACATTGCATATATCTATTGGACATACTGTATGTACTGTACTGTATATGAATGCTAATGGATGAATTGACATGATGATATTACAGTTACATTCATGTAGCCCATAGAATGACCCTCATTCTATGGGCTACAAAACCCTTAACAAACCCTAGACATACAAATACAATATAATAATATAATTTAGATTATTCTTGGCAATTTCATAATGTTTCCTTCCCGCTCAGATTGTAAAAAAACAAAGATATTACCTATATTCAGATCTAAGTTTTTGCATCTTTCCTTGTGTGCGTGTGGAAAGTTGCTATTCTCTTTTTAGTCTTTCAGCACTCACAAATGACTAGAGGTTATTTTTCAAACATAAGCTTGAAAATGCTCTCTCTGCAGGAATTTAATACTATTAATTACCCTTAAAAACATAACATCACGTTAACAACACATCCTCAATGACCAGCAATTTTAAGTAAAGCAATTTGAATGACTACTGATTTCTGTAATTTTACATGCATTTCTTCATTATGAAAATGAAAAATCTGCTAAATATTACCTCACAGTTCATGTAAAATTAAATTTTAATCTGTAAAAATACAATGAATGGCTATTAAAAAAAACTAATATTCCTGTCATCTTTAATTACGGTAAATACCTTGTCATGTTAAGGGTGTACGTTTAAATTACGGCAAATCTCTGTAAATACACAGGCATTAGATCGTTTTTTGGAAAACCAGGAAAAATATGTAAAAATATACAAAACTTTTTTTTTTTTACAGTGTGGTTCAGCTGCAAATGTTCACATTATATTTGGCCAGACAGCAGCACATACAGCTCACACATACTAAAACAAGAGGGTACTTTCTCCTTTCCTAAAATGTTTTATACTGAAGAGGCACTTGTGATTTGAAGACAAGTATAAGTATCAATAATCCCACAATTCCAATCTAAAAAGGGGCAATACAGTATGTTTTCTAATTATTTTGTCCCTGTTCAAAAAATAAATGTAAATATTTCCTCCACTCATCTGTTCATAAATAGAGGCAATACAAGAGAGTAGAGTAGGGGTGGGCAAACTACGGCCCGAGAGCCAAATGCGGCCCGCGAGGCTGTCCCATCTGGCCCACGGCATGCCCTTTTGTGGCCTCCAAATCAATTATGATTAACAAATTACAAAAACAAATGTGGCCCTTCATTTCATTTCAAAATCCTGATGTGGCCCCCGAGCCAAAATATTTGCCCACCCCTGGAGTAGTGGGACTGGCTAGATACAGCATAAATATACACTATATCGTGAAACGTATTGGGCCCCACTTTTTAATAATTGAATTCAGGTGTTTCACTCAGTCCCATTGCCACTGGTGTATAAAATCAGGCACCTAGCCATGCAGTCTACCTTTACAAACATTTGTGAAAGAAAGGGTCATTTTGAAGAGCTCACTGAATTCAAGCATGGTACTGTAACAGGATACCACTGTTGCAAGAAGTCAGTTTGTGAAATTTCTTTCCTCCTAGATATTCCACCATCTGTCAGGGTTTCACCTGACTTGACTTGTTTCCGCCTCTACTACACCCCCTGGTGGCCTTGAGCGATGTGCTCATCACTGTCACAAACCACCCTGTCATCCATCACACACTCAACAGCTCACACCTGTCCCTCATCCCTACTTAGGTTCCTGTTTTCCCACACCCCAGTGTCGATTCAAACTAAGTACTACACTCGTTTTTCCAAGTTATTTAGTTATTTGACTGCTGCGTTACCCCGCAGTTCATGACCTTCCAGCCTTTCTTATATATATATCTTCTTCCGCTATAGCGCTATCTATAGAGATATTCATAGATATATATATTCACACAAACTTACTGAACGATCGCCCTTCTTCACCAGCTCATCGTTCACAAGGGATTTACTCAAGTTGCGCAATTAGGTCCCAATCAACACTCTGTTCCATCGGGACTTTACACCATCAAGCGTTAGTGGTATTATTGCAAAATGGAAGTGTTATGGAACCACAGCAACTTAGTCACAAAGTGGCAGACCACGTAAAGTTACAGAGCATAGTGTGTAAAAGACCATATGGGTCTGCTGACTCAATAACTGCAGGGTACCAAACCTTCTCTGGATTTAATATCAGCACCAAAACTGTGCCCCTGAGCTTCATGGCATGGGTTTCCATGGTTGAGCAGCTGTATGCAAGCCTTACAGCACCAAGTACAATGCCAAGCGTCAGATGGAGTGGTGTAAAACAGTGTCATTGGATTCTGGAGCAGTGGTAACGTGTTTTGTGGAGTGACGAATCACGCTTTTCTATATGGCAGTCTGAGTGAGCCTGGGTTTGGCTATTGCCAGGAGAATGTTTCCTGAAGCTGTTATAGCTCACCTCAATACTTTTGGATTTCAATGGGATGTCATACATCTCCTCTAGGTATTTTATGTTGCTGTCCCAATACTTTTGTCCATATAATACATTAGCAGGAAGTGCTGGCCTTTCTATAAAGAAATAGGCCTTCATATTGGTGTTTATCTAGATTTTAGTCCAGAAATATGGGTCTCACACAATCATGACCAATATGAACACTTGGCATTCAGCATCTCATCTGTCTCGATGTCTCTGTTTGTCTGTCCAATAGAAGGATGACAAATTGACAAAGAGCCTCCATCATCCAAACTGGTATACCTTCAACATTTGCTTTCGAAGGACCTCTGACAACTACATCGCCTTTATGCCTTTTTTGTTTCTCATGCCTCCTAAGTCTAATCTGGTCTGTGGAAGGAGCAGAGTGATAACAGGTTTTCAGTCTATTGGTTTGTCTAGTGTGGCATTAGTCTCTCAATCTCTTCATCCCTGTCCTTAGTCATGAATCTCTTTCCATTATCCCCGTAGACTCAGACATGACACAGAGCACACAACGTACAACTCTCTTGTCTCCATTAGAGTGACCATGCCATCAAAGCTCCATGTTTCTGTTAGGCTGGTGAGTGAGGCCCTTAACTCTAACCTGCTCTAGGAGAGCTGATCGTGTTCTGCTTCCAGGCTCTTGGGTGAATGTGATGTTCAAAAGTGTAAAATTTTATTCTGTCTTAACTGTCCTTGTCTCGTTACCCTCCTTTACACCTTTGTTAACATTTTGCTTTAATGTGCTCTAAGGAGGTAAGTGCTTTTGATGAACATATACAGCTGCATCGTTGGTTTAGAATTTGGCTTACTGTTCATTCAGCAGAAAATCTATATTTCACAAAAACAACTAAAATAAATGGGTTTTATGAGTCCCCCAGGTCACCCTCCTCTCACTTGTTATTCCAGTACCTCCTTATTTCCAAATTAGGTGCTGCAGGGACCTGAGTGCAAGCAACATTCTTTGTTATATAACAAAACACTGCAGATAAAAAGCTGTCAGCTATGTATCAAGTACTAAATTAAGATAAAGCACTGCTGCAAAAAAAATCTACAACAAGCTAAACCTTTTTCCATAATACGCAAATTAAATGAATTGCATTGTCAAGGACAGTAAAGTATCTTCCCATCTATGATAAGGATGACCCAGACGTTCCCATGATGGGGCACATATTGACAGAAATTGACTAACCTGAAGATATGGTATTGCTATCCAGCACATTTCACTTTTATGGTAGCATGTATTGAATGAAACAAGCATCAAATACAATTTCTTTCTCCAATTTAACATTCAAGATTTGCATCTTCATATTATGCTCTTTTTTATGTACATCAATGAGCGTAAACTAAGGTTCTCAGCCAAATCTTCACAGATGCTTTGCCTTATTCTGTGATGCGTGGAAGAAGGCGGACCAAGGTGCAGGAAGGTAAGTTGCAAGGTTTCTGTTTATTCCTTCAACTTAAATGTCCTAGCGTATCAGACGCGTCAAAATGATAAACAAAACGTACACTAAGGTACGCATGGACAAAACACAAGGAACACACTTGTACGTCAAGGCTGAACTGAGTAGCCTGAAATCAGCACGTAGCTGCACACAAACAACAAGTAACAATCACGGACACGGAGACTAGAAACACAAGGGCTTAAGTACTGCGTTTACAGGCAGCACCTGTAAGGAATCAGGGAAGGATGCGTTCACAGGACATGGGGAAAACAGGACACAACACACACGATGGTGACTAAAAGGCTGGCGACGTCGAACGCCGGAAGGCTACGCGAACAGGGGAGGTCCCGTCCTGTGATGGTACCGTGACATATTCCTTCCTATTATTATTGTAAGTGGACCACCGATATAATATCTTATGTTGTTTTAGCATAATTTTGTTGACTCTAAATCTCGTAATAAATCTGCAAGTAAGTAAACGTAATTGTGCCAAGAAATATCTTCCTCTATACCTACTTCCTAAATGGTTCTATTTGATGGACTTGTCACCACAACTTGGGGTGCTCGTCCGGATGCCTAAGAGCTTTGAATGCATGTGTTTCATTCAGTCCCATTGCCACAGGTGCATACAATCAAGCACCAAGCCATGCATTCTGCCTTTACAAACAATTGTGAAAGAATGGGTCGTTCTAAAGTGCTCACTGTATTTGAGTGTGTTACTGTAACAGGATGCCACCATCGCACTAAGTCAGTTCGTGAAATTTCTTCCCTCAGAGATATTGCGCGATCAAATTTAAGCGGCATTATTACAAAGTGGAATCATCTAAGAACCACAGCAACTCATGGCAGACCACGGCAGACCATGTACAGTTACAGAGCGGGGTAGCTGAGTGCTGAGACACATAGTGCGTAAAAGTCGCCAACGCACTGCTGACTCAATAACTGCAGACTTTCAAACCTTCGGCATTAAGATCAGCACTAAAACTGTACGCTGGGAGCTTCATGGCATTGGAGCAGCTGTATGTAAGCCTTACATCATCAAGCACAATACCAAGCATCAGATGGAGTGGTGTAAAGCTTGGTTGGAGGGATAATGCTATGGGGTTGTTTTTCTGGGGATGGCCTAGGCCCCTTTGTTACACTGAAGGGAAATATTAATGCCTCAGCAACAATTCCAACAGACACCCTCCAAAATCTTGTAGAAAGCCTTCCCAGGAGAGTGGAAGCTGTTATAGCAGCAAAGGGGGGACCAACTAAATTTGAATGCCTGTAGATTTATAATGAGATGTCATACAAGCGTCTGTACGTGTAATGTGTAGGTGTCCCAAAACGATTGTCCATATAGTGTAATATTTTGTTGATTCAAATCTTAAGTGATGGTTGCGGTATTGCAATTTAATTCCATAACTGCACAAACCCTACACACTACCCATGAATGTGTGGTTGCTTGTTGTCGGCTACCAAAGTGGAAGGCCTGAATCTCACTGCTCAATATGCATGCTCAATTCTTGGATAAGTCAATGTGGGGTCTTATTGTGCTTAAATGTATTTTATGCTTCTGAATTGACACACCTGGTGAATCCTGTTGTAAAGGTGACAGCCAATCTTTTCTTTGTTCTTTGGTTAACTATTCAACAAACTCTCATATGGTTCCGGGTTTGCTGTCTTAACACTGCTTTTGTAGGTTTTATCACCAACAGCAACATCCTCTTTCTGTAATGAATACAACTCGGGAGAGGCAGATGTGTGGTCCCAATTGCAGAGCGGGCAGATTCTTTTTTAACTCAACATTTAAGTTTCAACACTCTGAAAATACATGGTCAGATGAATACATGCAGAAGTTGATATACAGGGAATACAGAATAATATATGTACTACCACTTGATAACACAACACATTTAAATACTATAACAAAATTCAAAACAACTATTATTACATATTTGAGCATCTTTTCTCAAATATGTTTTGTTTTCTTTTACATTTTTACCCAGCACTATATAGTATAGTACTTGTCTACAACAGGCATGTATTTCAACATGGACTTTAAATCATTCTGTTTGGCTGCTCCACAGGCCACAGGCCTCACATGTGTCACACCTGCCTGACTGAAACTAAGGTTGAACTTCGAAAATGTATCCATAGAATTATGCTTTAACAGTATCCCCATCCTCAATGCATTGAGGTGTATGGGTCATAAATCTTAGCCACATTTAGAGTTAAGTCAAGGTATTGTCTCTGAGTTTTATCACAACAGTAATGGAATTCCACTACAGGAAAGGAATTCATGAAGTTTCCTCATGTCTGTTACCCTTTTCCATCAGATTGTGGTGTGCAGGTTACCTGCTGGTTTTTCATATGTACATTATACACTGGCTTTTGGCTAATAGCAAGTGTGCCTAAGTAAAATTACTTGCTAACTTCAACTATTTGACCCTGAACAATGAAGAAGTATTTTAATGTGTTAGCTTGCCGAGAGTTAGTTTCTCTTTAGTGTGACACTCTGTGGTCATGGCTATGTAGAAAAATGTTCTATCCTGATTAATTTGGTTGTAGTTTTCAAAATATATCATAAAACATAGTTTTCATAATTTCTTACATTCTTCATGCAGTTGAATTTGCAAGAGGTGGCACAGTTCTTTAAGGTTTTAACATATTTAGCTGGCACACCTTTGCCCATAGAATTTATGTGTTTTTCACCCTCCCAATACAGTTTCATACGTGTCATTTTCTTCCATGAGGATGGATTGTACATTCTCTTTCGATTCCACCTGCTCTTGCTGTAGTGGACTCTGATCACTGACCCCACTGTAATTATACTGTCATGTCCTGGCTGGGGGCCCCTAGCCTTCTCTATGCTTTGGGGCTCACAGTCAGGACATGACACACAGAGAGGCATCTAGCCATCTCTGTGGCACTGTGGGCTCCCCAGTCAGAGCAGCTGTGATCAGTTGTCTCTGATTGGGGAGCCTATTTAGTTTAGGGTTTTTCCACACTCTGGTGTGGTTTATTGTTTTTTTGTGTGTCACAACGGTCACGTTCCTGTTCTCATTTAATTCGATTCACAGTGGATACGCTACATGTTTCTTTGTACATCGTTTTATGTTTGCTATGTTATTTAGCACCTTTCATTTTACGTTTATAGTTCGTGTCGTGTTTTCTGTGTTCTTTGGATTAAATTCACTTTTCATTTAAAATGTCTGCGTTTGGCTCCGTACCACACTCAGGATGTGACATATACAATACATATTTAATCAATGAATGTATTACATTTGTATAATCAAAGAACAAGTAGGTTTTTGTAGCAAAGCTAATGTGATGCTAATTAATTTCAGGGTTGCTAGCGAACTAGAGGTAGGTATATTGCTCCAAGGCTAACCATATTGAAAGATGGAGAAGATGATACCTAGGTTGTTGTCTCTAATGGTAACTAGCACTAATGCTACTTTTTTGAAATTGTTACTTAGCTAGCTAGGGGCTTACCGTATTGTTCAATCAATCAATCAAATTTGTTTATAAAGCCCTTTTTACAACAGCAGTTGTCACAAAGTGCTTTTACAAAAACACCCAGCCTGAAACCCCAGTGAGCACGCAACAACAGGATTGAAGCACAGTGGCTAGGAAAAACTCCCTATGGGGCCCGGATTGTAGGTTGAAACCTAGAGAGGATCCAGAGTCAAAGGGGTGGCCATACCTCTTGTGGCTGTGCAGGGTGATGTTTAAGAATACTGCTAATAATTAATACATTCTACTTTGATAGCAGCAGATTACTGTGTTAGAAATTGAGATAAAATGTATAGCTACTTACACCACATCTTCATTGCTAAAAAAATATACTTTTCGGACAGTGTTTCTTTTAGGCTTGCATACCATTATTGCTGCCTAAACTACCCTAGCCTGTGTACTTATTGATGCATTTGTATTTTTTGCAGGCTTGTGATTGGGTTGCAACTTTATAGTGGCCCTTTGAAATGGGTTTATGCAGATTAATTTTCTAGTTTCAAATTTCTTTCTATTATAATGTACTATTATCAAAAATCTCACTTCACAAAAATATCAGTACCAACTGAAAATGTATTATATATGACTAACAAATTCTTTACAAAAATGTCATATAGAACCTGGTAGTCCCAAAGTCTCATAGTAGTAATTATGCATCAGTTTGCCAATCTGTCAGTGAGAAGACCCAGGTTCCCGTGTTGATGGCATCTCTATGTATTACAGTCGCTTGGCTTAGACTGTATAACATAGAAAGGCCAGTATCTTGTAAACTGCCTGTAGAACAAGCGTTGCTGCCTCACACTTCCTCAAATCCTCACAGAGAGATTCTGTCAGTATTCTCCTCTGTTTCTTTCTTTCTTTTACATTTATCACGCACACCTATTTCCCCTTATGTTTGATTGTGTGTGTATACATGTTCTCTTGTACATTGGTGTCTTTTATTGTTGTATGTTAGTACACATTACTTTGGTGTCTTCTGTTTTCCCCGCTGTATTGTTCAGTTGTCCGTTCTTCGAATGTCGTTAACTACATCCTAGATCAAATGACACATCCAAGATCAAATAATTGCGTTAAATATGATCCGGCTAATTTGGTTCTTCGAACACAACTAATCACTGTTGGTGATGATTAGTATAGCTGAATTGAGTTATCTGGGATAATTGCGCGTTTATGCGTTGGTTGAAAAGGTGGTATGTGTCGATAGTAGAAACATTGATCAGAAACATTGATCAGAAATGTTGCAATTAGCTGCTCCCCATGGCCAAAGAGCGCGCCCAGTTTTTTTCAGCAGCTGAGCAAGAGCTATTGCTGGTAGGTTACGCAGAATTTGAACCATCAAGTGGCTTGGAAATACAACAAATCCCATTAAAAACAGCTTGAACCCCAGGTAAACTTTTTGAATGGCACGACAGACAGCCCTTTTCACCAAGTTCTCTGCATCTCCAATTGTGTAAAGGAAAGTGCCACTCGCAAAGAATTGCAAGTCAATACACACAGTTTGTTTTGTGGTTAAAGCCCGAATTTGAGTTTAACATTTAACATGTGGTTCCAACAAGTTAACTATGTAAATTAGTCCCTCACAAGAAAACCGAAATCTCTCAAAGTAAAATATCACGCTGTCAATAACGCAAAACTCAATTAATTCTAAAACTATGCGAATTATCCTCGCAGCTTTGGCATCTAGGTGCTCTCATAAAAAGAGACAAGCCATGGCTGTTATTGACTTCCCGTATCACCTCAGCATAAATAGCCACAACCTAATCTTGTTTAAATAAAATGCTCTCGAGCAGGCTTAAATTTACGGACATGTTGTGTAGAATTCAAATCTACTTCCCCTGAGTCCGAATCAGAGAATGTCCACACGGTCTTTCCAAAGTAAACACCTTTATTACAGATAATTATCCGGAGATCAGTCTCCAACATACAGCAGAAACAGATCTGACTCTCTTTCACCTGGACCCAGCTTATGTACAGCCCCTCCCACCCCTGGACACCCCTGGGTGGGCGTGTCCCTTCTTGCAGACCCCCTCACTGGATATACCGGAGATATCACCTAAATTGTGTTTACACTTCCCCCCTGTGTTCCCTGTCCGTATCAGGGTCAGTGTGATAAGCCAACAGCCAATAAACCAGGTCCCCCTATTCCCCCTTGATCTCTTGACTTAGGGTCCTACTCCTGGAATGTACTAATTAACATTTTATCACCCCACAAGCTTGCTCTCTCTGAGTTTACCCCACAGGTCCGGTTTGTTTATAATAGCACACACTCTTTACTAAAATATTCCACAGTTGCTTTGACAGCAAATCTAGAACGTGCATCAAAGAACCCAGCAACCCGGCTAACTGAGTTAGCGAGCTTCAAAGAACGGACACCAGCACTTTATTTCATATCATTCTTGTAAGTATGTATATCCTGTTTGTTTTTCATTAAACCAAGTATACGTGTCAATAACGCCTGTGCCTGAGTCCTCCACAACCCACCGTATCGTAACAGTTGGATTGGTGTTGGATTGAGAACTGAGAAAAGTAAAACGAGGTAGTGCAAACAAAAGCAATCTTATTAAGATAAAGCTTTTCTTCACTGCGGTCATGAATAAAAATGACTGCATTACATCACATTTTAAAATGGGACTCCTAATGGAGATCCCTTGCTTCTAAGGCAATTGCAGTAAATTAATTGATCAGTGATCATGAATTGGATGTTTTTGATCTGTGTGAAACCTGGCTAAAGCCTGATGAATTTACTGCCCTAAATAAGGCCTCTCCTCCTGGCTACACTAGTGATCATATCCCCTACGCATCCTGTGTTGCTAATATGTATGCCACTAAGTATAAATGTACTCAAAAACACATCACTGATTTTCGCTCTTTTGAAGTCTGAAAGCTAACCAGGTTGATTCACTTCAGCAATAATTTATAAATGAACTTTTATGATAATAAGATCTTGTCCATTAGAAAACAAATACCTGACTCCTCCTATAAGCCTAGCCTGCACACTCCCACCAGTCCTGAGAATGCACAGAACACTCCTGATCTGGTATCAATAGGGACACCTTAATATTTTATTCCTGTATCGCTCAACATGATGGCCTAAATAGTAACAAGTTTTAAACCCCAAATTGTAACTTGACCCAATTCCAACTACACTACTCAAGTAGCTACTCCCTGTGCTAAGTCAGACAATTTTGAACATAATAAATTGCTCCCTGTCCACTGGAAGTGTACCAAACTGACAAGAAATTGCAGATAAAAATGTATTTTGGATCCAGATATATTAAACAATTATAGGCCAATATCGAACCTCCCGTTCCTCTAAATCTTAGAGCTCTGTGCAACAAAAAGCCTTTTTGAAGACAAACAACATTTGTGAAATGCTCCAGTCCAGTTTCAGACCCAATCATAGCATTGAGATTGCACTTGTGAAGGTGATAAATGGCCTCAGACAAAGATATGGCATCCGTCCTGCGGCTTCTTGATCTTAGTGCTGCCTTTGACACTGTTGATCATGCCCTTTCTTTTGTAGAGATTAGAAGCCCATATTGGGCTACGTGGACACATTTTAGCCTGGTTCAAATCATATATATATATCTGAAGGATATCAGTTGGTATGTATAGATGGCATGTCCTCTGACAAATTAACAGTATGTTTTAATGTTCCTCGATGCTTAATGTTCCAAAATGGATCTAATTATTTTTTTTACAAAAAAATTCTACACCCAATACCCCATAATGATGAAGTAGAAAAAAAAATCTGAAATGTTTGCAAATCTATAAACAACATTTTAAAAAATCACATTGATTGGACATGATTTGGAAAGTCACACACCAGTCTACATAAGGTCCCACAGTTGACAGTGCATGTCAGAGCACAAACCAAGCCGTGAAGTCAGATCTCGGGAAGGGTACAGAAATATTTCTGCAGGATTAAAGGTCTTAATGAGCACAATGTCCTCCATCATCCGTAAATGGAATAAGTTTGGAACCACCAGGACTCCTCGAGTTGGCCACCCAGCCAAACTGAGCGGATTATAACTTTAAATTATGTTAAATGTTGGCTTCTGGCTCTTTTGCAGAATTATAATGAACCCACGTAAAGGGGAGAAGCGTTCCTTGTTGTTTATAATGATAATCAGCATTATTGCCAGGTAGGTTTACTCATACAAGGAATTTCCTATGGTGTATTGATGCATGACAGTAAAAACAGCGTTAAAAAACACAAAGTAGATAAAATAGCAGAGTAATTAAAAATAAAGATGATGGTGGAAACAGAAAGTGTCATGGCTGCTGCGCATTGCTGGCATACAAACTGCCGGCTGGAGTTGATGGCAACAGCACACCACTGACACAATTGAACGTCATCAGTCATCGACACTGTTACTTAAGTTCCTTGTTTTTCACCAACCGTGACATCGTCAATGCACTCCATCATCCTGGGTATTTTGTGGCTCTAGAAACACAACCCGAACATTGTGTGGAGCAAGCGGAGGATTCTGAGTTGGTCGCCGGAGTGTCAGACCACCTGCCTGTCCATTACATCCATGGATCACGTCTGAGTAAGCAGACTTGGGTGAGGTGTTTTCCAACAAGAAGGCCAGGTGTCTCCCTTCTCATCGTTCTTGGGATTGCACCATTGACTTCATTCCTGATGCTACGCCCCCCTGAAGCCAGATTTACCCTCTCACGATGGCTGAAAATGACGCAGGGAGACATACATCGAGGCGCAGAGCCAGGGCCCATCCGACATTCCACCTCCCCTGCTTCAGCTAGTTTCTTCTATGTTAAGAAGAAGGATGGGTGGCAAAGGCTGTGCATAGACTAGAGAGGACTTAATGACATCACGTTAAACCGGTACCCGATGCCCCTCATGAAAAGAGAGAAGTGCATATTCCACCAGTCCACCGTCTCCTTCCTTGGGCACCTTATTGCTCCGGAGGGTGTGAAGATGGAAGAGCTGAAGATGGCTGCAGTGAGGTCATCAAAGAACTGCAGCGCTTCATCAGGTTTGCCAAGTTCTACTGCCGGTTCATCCAGCGATTCATCCGCGCCACTCACTTCGTTGCTGAAGGGCCAACCTTTTCCGAAGGCGGAGAAGGCTTTCCTTGACCTGAAGCCTGGTTTACCACTGCTCCTTTGCTACTCCACCCAGACTCACTCAAGCCCTTTACTGTCTAGGTGGATGCCTTCGAGGTCAGGGTGGGGGCGGTCCTCCAAGACTCTACCCCTTGCGTATTACTCCAGGAAGCTGACTGCTTCAGAGAGGAACTACATTGTCACTGGCGATGAAGATGGCATTGGAGGAGTGGAGACACTGGCTTGAGGGCACCCTGGAGCCAATGATCTTGACGGATCATTGGAACATTGAATGAATCAGGGCAGCACGGCACCTCAACTCCCGCCAGGCCCGATGGAGCCTGTTCCTCAAGCGCTTTCAATTCACACTGACATACCGACCTGGAACAAAGGATGTCAGGGCAGACGCACACTCCCGTCCCCACAACTGAGGGGCAAACACCCATAAGGCCCATCCTGCCCTCCTCCTGCACCGGCCCCATGCCCCCCGGGCAAGACCTATGCACCACAGAGAGTGCCGGGCTGTTTGGTGTCCTGGGCAAACACCCCTCCATTAACCAGACACCCAGGCATCACCCGGACCTTGGAGGCGCTCCAAATGTAGTATTGGTGGCCTCCGTTTGCGCAATCAAGAACTTCAAAAGAGCAGTTCAATTGTTGTGAAGAAGGCTTCGGGGCGCCCAAGAAAGTACAGCAAGCGTCAGGACCATCTCCTAAATTTAATTCAGCTGCGAGATCGGGGCACCACCAGTGCAGAGCTTGCTCAGGAATGACAGCAGCCAGGTGTGAGTGCATCTGCAAGCATGAGTAACGAAACATCCCAAATTTCTTTTAAAATAAGATACCAAATACCTTAATTTTAAGTGTATCAAAATAAACTACAAAACACTGCAGCCACACTATGTATCATATAAAACTACTGTATTTTAGTATTTAAAAAATACTACAAATTATTTTACAAGGGAGCATGATCACCTGGCAAACCATCCATCTTTCAGCTTATTTGATCAATCCCTTTGATACAATTCATAGTGGATTCTATGATGGTGATATGATATCAACTTTGGCAAGAGCTACCTGTAGGTCCCGAGATTACATTTATGGATTGTTGGAGACTAATGCTGTTTAATCTTGTGGTTGGCTCTTGGGCTGAACTTGCTAGGACGGCCTGACCTGGGCATTTTGGTAGTTGTTTTAAATGTTCTCCACTTGTAAATGATTTCCTGGACAGTGGAATGGCTGAGGAATGGTTCAAATTAAAGAAATGGAGGGTATTGAGATGCTGTGGAGTGATTTGAAACAGGCTGTGCATGCAGGAAACCCCTCAAAAAACGCACAGCTGAAAGAATTCAGCATGGAGGAGTGGGAAAAACTTTCTCATAGAGACTGTCAGAGACTGGTAGACAGTAATAGGAAGCGTCTTATTGAGGTTATTTCAGCCAAAGTGGGCAATGCCAGCCATTAGGGCATAAGGTATCACGCTTTTTCCTCAGTTGCAAATGGCATCTTTGTAAATCTTTTGCCAAATAAATAAAATGTCATTGTTTTTGGTTCAATTACATCACCTTTTTCTATAGACATTGTTTGAAAGTAGAATATTAATATGTAAATCTTTCTTTAAAAAAGTATATATATTTCATTGGGTGACCTAAGTTTTTAACATGACTGAATGTGACAATTGAAATTGTCAACCTATTAAAAATTATTATTTAAATAAGTAGTGGTGTTGTTGTCACGCTGAAAGATTAATAATTGCCCAGTCTGAGGTCCTGTGCGGCCTGGATCAGATTTTCATCAAGGACCTCTGTATTTGGCCACCTCATTGCATTTTATTCATGCTTCCCTCAATACCGACCAGTCTCCAAGTCCCTGCCACTCAGAAGCATCCCCATAGCATGATGCTCCAACCACTATGCTTCATCGTAGGGAGGGTATTAGGGAGGGTATTAGCCTTTATTACAGATGAATCATTCCCCACAATACAGCCAAGAAGATCTGAATCTCTTTTTCACCTGGACACAGTTTTATACAGCCCCCACCGCAGTCATTGTATAGAAATTGCTGAGTGTGCTTCCTGGGTGGGCGTGTCCCGTCTTGCCGACCCCATCTCTGACCGTGGGGCCATCTGGTGACCTCGGAGGCAGACGAGGAAGACAGTTGAGGGAGTAGTCTGGCACCAGGAGATCTGCCAGGACACCTCTGCTAGCTTGTGTTTACTTTTCCTCTTCTTCTTTGTCCGTTTCTGTGGGTGTTATGCTACAAGGCAATAAACATGTCTTCCTATCCAGTGTCCTTGCCTTAACCTCTTGACTTATGGTCCTACTCCTGGAATGTACTAATTAACATTTTATCACCCCAGCCTTGCTATCTCTAAGTTTACCCCCACAGGCACGGTTTGCTATCTAATCTTTACTAAAATATTCCACACAAGCCCACCTCTGGTGTTTGTAGCCAGGAAGCAAATTTTCACTCATTGGCCAAAAGAACATGCTGATACCAATGATATTTACCTAATTATCTGACATAGACACTGACAACTCTGCCAATACTGGGCCCCAGGATTTTAAACGCCGATGCCAATTAAGTGATTGCATGACTTCTAACAGCAGTATAACACATAAATAAAAAATGACCAGCCACTCACCTTTTTTCCCCTGAGATAAATTAGTTAATGTTTTGTTGATTGTTATCTTATATTTTATTACATTTTTATAATAAAATACGTGACAGAAATATTGTTGAACTGATACATTTGAGGGCTTGGGGCCAGTAAGTTTCAGGGACTGTGGCGAAATATGTTAACATTCGGACCTGCACTAGAAGCATTGTTCTCACTGTAAGGTGGGCGATATTCACATGCATCTTCTTCTTGGCAGGTTCATTGCAAGTTCCAATTGTTTTACACTTCTTAATTGTTGCCCTGATTATGGAAATAGGTATTTTCAGGTTTACAGCTATCCTTTCAAAGCCATCATATGAATCCCATGTTGATTGATGGCTAAGAGAGTTTACCGACCTGGAAACTGTTGGCAACAGTCTCCTCTGGGGAGAGTCAGTTCACTACACACAAAAAAGACCTAATATTGGCAGTCGTCACTGTAATAATCAGAAACATTGTTGTATGGGATAGCGAACAAAACATACAGTGTTAAGCAACTGGAATGTAATTGAGACATTTCCCTTGCCACCTCCTCCAAAATTACTTATTTTCTTGTGAGGTGTGTGCTTCTCTGCATCAACATCAGTTGCAAACAACTGTCTGTACTTCAAGTAATAAAAACATTGGTTAAAAAAGAAACATAATAATCTGTGATGTTACATGATTAAAATGTGCCTAAGAAGCTGTATATTCAAGATATGTAGAGGTATTCTGAACCTATCATACTGTGAAGTACTGTTCCTGATGCAGAAAGTTGTTTCTGTACAAAATAGAACAGAAAACTGTGTTGCGAGTGGGTAAGCAGGGTATGGTACCCAGAATCTAACCCATCATGCAGTAATATGACATTTCAGATCAAAACAGAGAGAAAGGAAATGCCTTCCCATCATAAACTGTGCAGAAAGTTGTTTTTTTAGAAAACACCTAAATGAAAGAAATCCACATTTATGCAATAGCCTTTTGAGCTATCCTACTTGTAGTTTGGCGGTAATTTTTCCCCACCCACAGTTGTCTTGATAAATGGATGTTCACGTAGACTGAGATGGCCGGTTATTTCCCAGAGACCAAATAGACAAAATGTTTTATTACATTTAAAAAGTTGTGAAATCATTGCATGGAGGTCAAATATAGTCAGTCTTATGATGCACAAAAAAGGCTTTAACCAGGCATGAAACGCTTTCAGGTCACTCATCTCCATTTTATCCATCCATAATGAGTGACTCAGTAATTAACTTTCACAGCTTTTGCAGAATTGTTTTGACAAAAGAACCTACAGATTTTATGGAAAATACTGCTTTCATATTTTCAAGAACAAACATAAATAAGAGTGCACAGAGGATCTAATACAGCTTTCCCCATTCACTCCACTCTATGGTCTATTTGTGACTTGAGCTGTCAGTATTTCTTTTTTTGCATGACCCATTTGTTTTACCTGTGTTCTTATACTCATCATGGTGAAGAGCATAATTATTACTAGGGGATGACCAATTTGTTATAAAAACAAACCTGCTAGTTGCAAGAAATTTTACATATATATATGAGAAAGTATAACCCTATTTCCCAGAAAGTTGGGACGCTGCGTACCATTTTAATAAAAAACAAATGCAATTAGTTTTCCCCTACATTTTATTGAAAATATAACAAAAACAACATAGCAAATGTTGAAACTGTGAAATTATATTGTTTTTGAAAAAATACATGGACATTTTGAATTGATGCCAGCGACATATTTAAAAAAGCTGAGACAGGGGCATGTTTATCACCTCTTGTTTTAACAATACTATGTAATTGTTTAGGAACTGAGGAGAGCAATTGCAATTGAAATTCATTCCCATTCTTGCTTGATAGGATATCAGCAGATCCACAGTTCAAGGTCTCCTTTATTGTATTTTTGTTTCATAATGCGCAGCCTTGAGGGGATCCGGTGCTGATGGACCGGGGATTGGAGACATGTTTATCCCAGCTTCATGCGCTGCCTCCTGTCTGACAGGAAGTCAGTGATCCACCTGCAGGTGGATTTGGGCACTTGCAGCTGGGAGAGCTTTTCCTGACGATTCCAGCTGCCACTCTGCTGACCTACCTCCCAACCCAGTTCTAGACGATCCTGACGATTCCAGCTGCCACCCAGCTGACCCCCTAATCAACCCACCCTGGACTCTCCCTCTACTGCCAATCTGGTCATGCTTCTGACCTAGATTAGGCTTTACAGACTCTGGACACAGCCCATGTGAATTTATTAATTATTAATAGTATTCTTCAAACATCACCCAGCACAGCCAGAAGAGGTCACCCCTTTGAGCATGGTTTCTCTCTAGGTTTCTTCCTATAATCTGACCCCCATAGGGAGTTTTACCAATAGGGAAATCCGGTTGTTGCGTGCTTAGTGGGGTTTTAGGCTGGGTGGTGTGTAAAAGCACTTTGTGACAACTGCTGATGTAAAAAAGGCTTTATAAATACATGTTATTGATTGATTGATTGACAGAAGTTGCAAAACCTAGAAGGTTTTTTTACGATGTTGGGTTGGTGCCAGTGTGTTGGCCTTGCCCTAGTTCATTTTACCAGGAAGTTTTCATAAGACGTGGAAGGGTGCTCTTTTCAGCCTTTATATACAGTTTGTTTTGCTCTAATCAATGCAGGACCTGACAGACATGGGATTGTGTTTCCATGGAATGTGAGTTATTCAGTATGTCATCCAATTCTATGAAGATTTCATTCATAAATTCCTGGAATACGGTGTGTGCATTTGTAAACTAATGCTACTTGTTGGCTGTTTTCCATAAATTCCCTTGACAGATGTGGATTTATTTATAGGCACTGCCAAGATCTAATTTATATAGATGTTAGCATGACTTAGCTGTTCAAAGCAGCTGGGATTCGTTTTTTTTACTGTAATGTCATTAAGGCCTCTATAGTAAATGCAAAGACACAGGCCACCATCCTTTTTGCATACAAAGAAAAAGCTGGAGAATGGTGTATAAAACCCAGTCGATGGCCACTGAGATGACATTCCAAAGAGAAGGTCAATCGCATAGTCCGATGGGCAATGAAGCAAGAGGATACGTGTTCCTAGCTAAACACGTTCTGGTACTGGAAATATTCAAGTAGTATTGGGGTTGGTGGGATGTTGGGGGCTTCCTCTACGGAAGTGGCTCTACATTGCAAGACAAGACACAACCAGTAGTTGGATACTCTCAGTGAAAGATACTGACTTGTAGGGTAAGAGATGGAAGGCAGGCTAAATCGTAGAGTTGGAAGGCAGGCTAAAATGTAAGAATCGTAGAAGAACAGGCTATCACTAAAAACTAAAGAACAGGCTTAGTAAGTTGTGATTTACCAACAATTCTTCACAAAAAAAGGTGCTCAGAACTACAGAGTGAAGGGGCAAGACAAACAGGTGATCAGTATCAAGTGATTTGGAGCCGGGAAGAGTGCTGCATTCGTGGTGATTGGTGTTGTGGAAACTAGTGGCTGTGTCGTCCTGGTGATGTGATTGGGAGCTCTTACTGTGCATAGACCTTACAGTCACTACAAAAGATAACAGTTTGGAAGATGCAATAAATGCAGTCACCTTTGATATTATGAAAAACTTTAGATTGGGATATACAAAACTAATTTACAATTCACACATGCATATAAAACCTTGCATGGAATGGCACATGTTAAACACCCAGCAAAAATGTTTGATTAAAATATGATTCAACTAAAAAGGACTCTTACCATCTAAAGTTATGGCCCTTCCAAAGCAAGCTAAATATGTAACAGTCAAAGGGCAAGTGAAGTCAATGACTGATATTCTTCCAGCTGGCTAGTAATTTGACATCGCTAACTGGCAGTTCATGGTTTTTTTTTAAAGAACGGTTTGCCAAGCAACTTTAAGCCAATTTCTAAGCCACGTTTATTTATTATTACAAAAAAAAACAATAGCATGGACAACGTTCTGATTGAAAAATGTTATGGCGGTTGATGAAATTTTATTTTTCTAATGAATACATATTCAGTATTTTTATTTGTCCTTCAGAGATCCTGTATTTTATGCAAGACCTATTGATGCAAAATTGCGTCGAAAAGTGCACCCATTACATTTCTATTCATATCTCCAGATTGTGTTTTGTTCCACGTTGTAGGATCAGTCTGCCGCAAAGAATGACATGTCGTTTGTGTATTTCTGTAAGTAGAAGCCTTCCAAATCTCTACCACAAAAACATCATTTCAAGATTTAGTTTTTTGATTAGATTAGAGGGCTTCACTTTTTCCACATTTTGTCATGTTACAACCGTATTCCAAATCTACAAAAATATTCAGTTCAGAGCACAAACCAAGCCATGAAGTCCAAGGAATTGTCTGTAGACCTTCGAGACAGGATTGTATCAAGGCACAGGATTGGAAAGGTTATGAATATAATATAAGTTTTAAGACATAAAACAATCAGATGGAATTGTAAATCAAGTATGATCTGGTTAGATAATAAACTGATAATTTATTTTGTAGGCTAGGGTTACATAAGATGAGTAATTGAAACAGTAATAAGGGAAATTTTGTTATTGCAGGTTTGTAATTTATTGGTAATTTAAATAACAATCAAAAAAGAGTGATACTGTTATTTTACCACACTGGCAGCAAAGAAGCACCTGAAGTGTTAGTGTTTTCTTTACAACTGTTCCTTTCGATTTAAACAACTGAGGTAGAAAGAGATAAGATATTCATTGGTTGTGTTTTGTTGGATATGTCTCTGTTCAAATGCAGTTAATGATATGCAAACAGTTGTAATGGACACATTTCTGGAGGATTACTGTGCAACTGCAACTAATCCTTAGAAGATAAATTCACTGATAGGTACTGGACACTTGGAAGCAGTCAGTGACCAGGAGTGATATTGTTTAGAGCCCAGAATTTGTTTTGCTTGAAAGACATGGCAGGTATGGCTCATCAGATCCTATGTGGAGGAGACTATTAGATTATACAGGAGACCCAGGACAGATGTGAACTGCCCTGTCTATTCTGCAGTGAGGAGTGTGAGAGCTGCCCTATCTACGAGACTCCATTTCTGGAGGGTCAGTTATGCACATACACGTTACAGAAAAAGAGATGCCTTCATGAATTAGACCTCAGAAAAATGTGTAGCAATAGGCTCTGTCTTCAGGGCTTTGACTGGTTATTGGGGAAGGCCACTACGCAAATGGTTGACTACAGCATAGCTGTTTTTGGTTTTGGTTTGATTGTTGTATGCTATTGTCCGGTTTAATAAAGATAAGAGTTACTAAGATTATAACACGGGATGGTCCAGACGCACCTTAAGACATCTCAGTTTTGTTGTTCAGTTTGTCACATCTAGAAGCTCATTGAATTGTTGTTTGACTGTTTGTGAGTATAATTGAATAAGAGTGAACAGTATGTTATTTTTAATCTTATAAGGTGGGTTGTAGGAGTGTTGTATTAATTGATCATACACTGTATAAGTCTAAGTGTTGCATTCAAAAAGACACATTTTATAGAGCAAGAAGAATGTTGAGGATCTGGTCTTTAAGGGTCACAGGACTCAATAGGTTCATTAATGACACCTATTGAGTCCTGTGACCCTTCGACCATCTGTTAAGGTGGCCATTATTTTAATCATATAGCATCACATATTATTATGTTTCTTTTTTAACTAATGTTTTTATGACTTCAAATACAGACAATTGTTTGCAACTGATGTTGATGCAGAGAAGCACACACCTCCCAAGAACAAGAAAAAGCAATTTTGGACAAGATGGCAACACTTGCTCAACACTGTTTATTTTGTTCGCTATCCCATACAACAATGTTTCTGATTATTACAGTGAACTGAGTGTAGTGAACTGACTCTCCCCAGAGAGAGAACATTGTTTGGACACACCCCTAGACTGAATTATACTGAATGGATATGCAAACAACCTGAGTGTATAAGTAACTACAAACAGTAGAGATGCTTCCCTGTCACTGGGTGACAGGAGGCTCTCCTTGCAAGTGAATCTTTAATAAACTGTTAATAGTGCTAAAGACATTTTCTTGCTTACCAGCCTAAATTATGATATAGTTACAGGAAAATATTGCACAATATCGGTTTCTAATTTAACATGTTAAATGTGCTGCACAATCACTTCTACTCACAGCCCCAGTGAACTAGGTTTTCCTTGTTTTTCTTTCTTGTTTATCCATCCTCTGTGATCACAACAATTTACCTCTTGCTGTTATAAAATCTCCAATGGCCTCAAGGTGTCATCCCTGAGCAGTTTTAATTTAGACCTGTAGCTTAGTACAGAAGGATGATCTTTAATGTGTCTGGGTGGTTTAATTCATCATTATAAATAATATTAATAACATGACATTGACAATTTGTTATTATTCCACATTTACGGATTACACACCTTTTTTATGAGACTTAAACAAACCACCAGTTCTGTATAATTGCTATACTTGAAATTAAAAGATTTACTGCGGGACCTTAACATACATTATATAGACAAAAGTATTGGGACACTTACACATTATACCTACAGGAGCTTGGCATCCTATTCTTAATCTATATACATATCAAGTTGTTCCCCTCTTTGCAGCGATAACAGTATCCACTCTGGGCAGGCTTTCTACAAGATTTGGAGTGTGTTTGTTGAAATTTGTGCCCATTCTTTTAGAAGAGCATCAGTGAGGTCAGACACTGGTGTAGGAAGAAAGGGCCTGGCTTGCAAATTTCCATTCTAGTTCATCCCAAAGGTGTTCAATATGGGTTGAGGTCAGGGCTTTGTGCATGACAGTCAATTTCTTCCAAAATAAACACATCCAACCATGCCTTTATGGACCTTGCTTTGTCTACTGGGGCACAGTCATGCTGAAACAGAAAAGGGCCGTCCCCAAACTCTTCCCACAAAGTTGGGTTAGAATCCGCTCTGTAACTTGGTTTTCGGCCAATTCATAGCTGAGTTTCTGTGGTTCCTAAACGTTTCCACTTTGCAATAATACCACTTATAGTTAAACATGGAATATCTAGGAGGGAAGACATTTCACAAATTAATATTCCACGTTCAATGAATTGTTGCAACGGTGTAATTGTATTACAATACCAGGCTTGAAATCAGTAAGCCCTTTAGAACAACCGACTAAAGGGTCGGTCCACAAATGTTTGTAAAGGCAGGGCTAGGTGCTTGATTTTATTCACCTGTGGCAATGGGACTGAATATATCACCTGAATTCAATGATTAAGAGGTGTGGCCCAATACTTTTGTCAATGTATCTTATTTTAAACTGAAGGAGGCATATAAAGTCATTTAAAAACTATAGCTTAGTTGTTGTTGTTCATATTTGTACAGTTCAATTTGGTATAACATTTGTAATGTTATTGAGAATGAATCATCGCAATACATCCAGTAACAACACATTATGTAAAAACACTGCATGAAGTATTGACTTGACAAACACCAGCATTTTGTATTAAACAACTTGAATGCATAACATAACATAACAACAATGTTTATTTTATGCAATCTAGCATTAAAAATATTTTTAAAAGATAATACTAATATTTTGAACTAATTGTATCTTTTTTTGTCCAAAACGCCATCATGTGTCTTGGCAATTTATTATTAATTGCGTGCAAATGAATTAAATATTGTGTTCAAGCTGTATATTACAAGATGCGGCAGATTATTAGACAACGCAGGTTTTTAATATGTTGTAAAGCACCCTTTACATGAAAACTAATTAATTGTATGCAGACCAAGATGGAATGGAGCTGTACAACCTGACTTGTATTATTTGAAGAAGATGGGAGATGTTGTATCCCTTTATGCTGGGCATTCCGATCCATAATCCAATATCATTTTTTCTTTCCGCAAGCATCTAAGAATTTTTTTTCTAATAGAAACATTTTCTCTACAAATGCTGTTTCTACACCAATAGCAAAAAAACAATTAAAATAGGTGGGGAAAACTGCTGACTGGTGCTTCTGAAGGATGACTGGCATTAAGCTGATGCTTTCTCCAGCATGCCCACTATATATCTTTAAGTATTTGTCTGTACAATTATATTATTGAAATACCTGCAATTACAGAGTTGTCTGGAATAAAGCCTTTTCAACATCAGATTATTCAACCAGCTCAATCAAAAGGCTTTCGTTTGAACAAAACAATAGAATGGCTAGATCTCCAAAGCAAAAACCTTTATTAGAATTGATTGTTGTAGGCAATTATGGCGATGTTTTGTTGATGTTGACCCCTAAGGAAAGTGCATAATTCAATTTAATAGATTATAGCATTAGGGTATAGGACTATCAAGCGGTCAGTTCACCCGATGCACATAAAATGTTCCAGTTACTGTCAATTCAAATTTGAGAAGAACTTGAGCGGGAAGGCAATCACAGCAACCCACGCCTGGCTTCGCACTAGTGCGCCCTTGCGTACAAGGGAAGTTCATTCCATTCATTAGTACTTGCCTGCGCCTCCATACTGCCATTGCGCTTACAACGCACAAAGAGAAGACACGATACATGTCTTTCAGTTTCAGGACATCTGTCCACACTTCGGTCAGAGCTCTAACACAGGGCTCTAACATACAAAGTTTCTCACGAAGTTTCTTGCCTATTACAGGTGAACAGAGGATGGAGGTCTCTACCTTGTCTGCGGCTTTTGCCGACCTGTACACAACGATTTCTTTCAATGTCACATATTCCGAGGATTCTACAGGACTGACCCTTACAGACAATGACACCAAGATTAACACTTCGGAGGACACCAAAATGTCTATAATCGCGGTATCAATAACGACTCTATATTCTATTATATGCGTAGTCGGACTGCTTGGAAACGTCCTCGTAATGTATGGAGTGGTGAGGTAAGAACTCGCCTGTAGCTCTTTTGGGTACCCTAGTGTGAATATTAATTTTCCTTTAACATTTTTAGGACATTCCTTCTAGAATCTGTATACAGAGTAACACTTTGTAGCCTATATGCAAGTTGTAGCCTATGCAAATGTCACATTATAAAGTGTAAACATTGTAAAATGTACACTTTGTCTGTAAACTAAAATAATTTGTCAGATTTCTATGAACATATTAAATAAGGTATTCAACAAATATATATAACTATATATAATCACATTTGCATATTGCTTAGGATGCATTTTCTTTTTTGATTGGATTATGTCGTTTGTTCTTAGTGCATGTCTAGTAGCAGAGAAATAGTTGTTTAAATTATTTATTTTCCCATTGGCAATCTGGAGATGTGGTTCCAATTGTTTTTGAAACATATAAGGCATGAGCTTATTGTAACAGTTTTACCCAATCAGTGCCTCCCCCAATGTAGACAAACATAACAGCAGGGGTAGGCAACCATGGTCTTGGAGTGCTGCAAGCATATTCTGTTTTTGGATCAAACCAATCTATAAAACTGGGTGTGTTGAATTTGCAATGACTGAAGTAATCAATTACCACAGTTGTACAGGGGTAGTTCTAAAATGGAATAAAATCCATTACTAAAGGAATATAGTGGACAGCCTTGCTCTAGAGCAGGGGTGGGCAAATATTTTGGCTCGGGGGCCACATCAGGATTTTGAAATGAAATGGAGGGCTGCATTTGTTTTTGTAATGTGTTAATCATAATTGATTTGGAGGCCAGAAAAGGGCAAAAGTTAAAACATAAATTACATATGTACAGTAGAACTAGTTTAAATTCTGACTGAGATGTATAAGAATGGGCTGGTGAGTTGTTTTTTAATTCCTCTCAAAACAATTTTATTACATTCCGCGGGCCGGATGGGACAGCCTCACGGGCCGCATTTGGCCCTCGGGCCGTAGTTTGCCCACCCCTGCTCTAGAGCCTTAAACATCTTGAATCATTTTTATATCAGAGTCCTTGCATTCATGCCTTTGTCTACATTTCTGTCATGAAATATGTTCCTGCCCCTTTGCAACAATTTCAATAAAAAGGGTCTGTGGATCTTTAATTATTGTTTGAACTGCTGATTCGACTTTAAACCCCTCAAAACCTAATGAATGTTATCTAATGTAACTGTTAATCAATTTATTTGATGTTTTCTACCGAATATAGTGGTATAAGGGCCCAGCCTCCCTTCCCAACTTGCAAGGTGGTTAAAATGACTGTCAGGCTATGTAAAATGTATAAAAGAGACCACACTCTGGATCAGGATTACAGGACAGGTACAGAACAGGACAGGTGCAACACAGACTAATTCCCCCCAACCATGTCTATACCATACCACACCACAGGCTTTGTTACACTTGGTATGAATTAGTATTGTTTTGTACTGCTGCCAGGCTGTTAGTGGCAGAACAAACAACGTAGATTGCCTTATTAACATACATCAATTTCACAAAAAGCAATGTTCTGCATCATCATAAATGTTGAAACCGTAATAATACCTCTACCTGAACCTTTTCTTTTTTTTATGAAATGCCCTTACGTTCTTTGCTTGTATGCTTAGAATGTGTATGAATATTTTGTGAAGTATTCTTCCAAGTGTTTTTTATATACTATTAGAAAACTTACTGTAGCCTATCGACATGGCACCAGATCCTTTATTTGTATATAGCCCTGATCTCTGATTTGCCCTGTTAGAATTATTAACTTATCAATTTTGGCTGCAGCAGAGCCTTAGATAAAAGAACAGGCTCTAATTGCCAAACTTGGAGATGATAAGATGAGAGTACTGTATCTGGTTTGGCCAGAGAGGGATCCTAAATCAGTATCAGCATTAAAAATCTTGATTACTCCATCCGTGTTTCCTAAAATCCACTTCAAGATAACTGTAGTAGGGGTATGTTATGGTCTTTGTTCCAATAATTTCAGATGAGAGGAGATGCTTTGGTTGAAATTGCATTAACTTTGTTTTTGTTGTAATATTGGCATTAGACATGGTTGTTTTAGTATAAAAGTAACTGTACGGTTTATAGCTTTCCATGAAATATAAGATGTCATTACTTATTACCTAACTACATCAATAATATTGTGTTCATTACTGAAAGAATGTCAACCCTTGACACTTCAGAAATACAGTGTAGACAAGTTGTAATGTTGTAAACGACTACTGTAGCTGGATGATTATTAACAAAATATCTACAACCCTGTTTCACAAAAAGTCGGGATGAAAATAAAAACAGCATTCAATAGAAAATAGTACAAAGACTACATAAGAAATGTTGAAACGTGTATATATATATACACAACACGTTTCAAAAGAGCTTTGCCAAGGGGCCACAAAAGACAAAAAAAGTTGTTTAATACAACAACAAAAAAAACGGGTGGAACATCTCATAACTAATTAGGTCATTTTGGCAACAGGTCAGTACAATTATTGGGTATAAAAAGTGCATCCTAGAGAGATTGAGTCTTTTAGAAATAAAGGGGTTCACCACTATGTGAAAGACTGCATGGGCAAATCAATTGCAAAGAGTTTGGGGATCTCAAAATCTACAATACATTATATCACTAAAATATAAACTCTGTACACAAGGGACAAGGCCGAAAACCAATACTGGATGCCCACTGCATTAAAAACAAACACGATTATGTAGTGGAAATCATTGCATGTGCTTAGCATCACTTTCGAAAACCACCTGTGAACACAAATTGTCGCTGCATCAACAAATGCTGAGGAACTCCAGAAAGCTCCACATACCCTCTACCCACTCTTCTACAAGCATTGCTAGGATAATGGCTAGACAGCTCCCCCAACCTCCGACTGTTCCTGATAATCTTGAAACAGAGGAGCCAGTTCAGGCACCCCATAAGGTTAACCCAGGGTCTTGTCCCAGTCGCACGTTTTCATCTAAAACCAAACTGTTTTTGCTTTCTTAATTACATAGGGCCTATTTTCAAATGTATTCTTTATTTAGACTCTGTGATGTTTAAATTGCTGAAAGGCATGTTGAGCAAACTCATGCCATGCAATAGAAAAGTAAGGTTCTATCCCAATGTCTTGGCTTTGCTGTGGACATGGATGCATGCTTTCCAGGTTTGTCATCAAAGGTCCATTGGTGTGAGGGTTGGACTGGTAATTGAATGTATTGTACTGAAACACTGGTGGTTTAATTTATTGTACTGAAACACAAAACAATTTAACAATGTTTCAAAGAGCAAATATCCAGAGGGCATGGAGCTGTGTACAGGGATGCAGTCATAGGTGAAGAGAGAGTACAAGAGTGGGCAAAGCACACAGCCCTGTGGGACACCAGTGTTCAGGGTCAGGGTGGAGGAGGACAGGTTGTCTGTGGGTAAGAAAGTCCAGAGTCCAGTTGCAAAGAGAGGGGTTGATCCCAAGGTGATGTAGTTTGGTAACCAGCCTAGAGGTGGAGACTGTGTTGAATGCTGAGCTGAAGACTATGAACAGTCTCCTCACATATGTCTTGGTTTTGTCTAGGTGGGTCAGGGTAGAGTGGAGAGTTGTGGAGATGGCGTACTCAGTAGACATTTAAAGGCGTTAGGCAAACTGATGTGGGTCCAGAGTTGGAGGGAGGCAGGACTTTCAAAGCACATCACACAATTCATAATGTTGTGGTAGTTATCTTCAGATTATTGTGTTTCTTTAATGTTAAACTTATTAAAATAGATTGCGGCTTTTAGCAAAAAAAAATGTATGTATGGTTTGCGGTTTTTCTGTTCATGTCAGAGGTGTGCAAGGACGTGGACCAAAATGCAGGCGGTTGGCTACAAATGCTCTTTATTCTCCTTCAATGAGTCCATAGAAGTAGCGTACAGAGTACGACCGTATACACATAACAGGAAACAATCACGGACACAGAGACAAGACACACAGGGGATTAAGTAGCCAACTACATTGGATGCAGCTGGCGGGTAATCAGGTAGGGTGCGTTCACGAGACATGGGAAAACAGGACATACGAGTACGATGGCACCTAAAAGGCCGGTGACGTCGAACGCCGGGGCGCTACGCGATCAGGAGAAGGCACGGCATCAGGAGGCGCCGTGACAGTTCACTTCTCATTCTACTAAAATAATTGCTGTTTAGTATTGGTGTTTGCATGAACATACGTTAAATTCAGCATTTAGTTAAATTATTATTATGGTAAGACAGCTGTAGTGGCTGCATTTACATTGTTTTTAATATGGCGAAAACCTTGTTAATCTAATAGCCCGTATTGCAGACAATTTCATATTAGTTTGTTCTCTGTTCATGGTGCACAACTAATCTATGCATTGCAAGCCAAATTGTCACCTCAAAATCACTCAATAGTCTCAGCATTTTAACATTGTGTTATATGTCGTGGAGCTCCGCCCCCTAGAGGCGTAGCTCTAGCGGTTTACCCATGCCGCATAGCGGCCAACTGAAAACAAAATGTACTAGCTCAGCCAATCGGGGCGAACCTGCCCCTATAGCTGAGCGTGTGCCCTTCACACCAAGTCCCATTTTTCTTCAGCTTCGACTGAACTAGATGTACTACTGGTGATTTATTCTTCACGAATCACGACATCATGCGAAGATTTTAAGAAGCCGCCTGCCGCTGCTCCACCTTGGACGCCGGGGGAGACCGGCACACTGTTTGTGTGTCGTGTCTTGGACCGTGGCACGCCAAGGAAGGTGTTCTAGAGGCACCAGCATGTGCTGCCTGTGCAGCCTTACCTTTGGCTGTTCGCCAGGGTAGGCTGCAGTTCTTCCAGGAGGAGGTTAGTTTGGACGCTGTCCTTTCTTCCCCTTCTAGCGGCGGGTCGGACGGCGACGGCGGCGACATCTTGGAACTGGAGGACGTTCTCCCTCCTTTGACGCAGGTTACTCCGCCCCCTCTCCGAATGGAGTCGTGTGGCGGAAGCCTGTCGGGGAGAACCGGCTCGGAGACGCTCGAGTGTGGAGTTCCCGCGTGGAGTTCCCGCTCGTGGCGACCAGTCGAAATTCCTGCTTCGAATGGAGTTCCAGTCCTTCATCGAGAAGGCGGCGCTGAGGCTGGAGATTCCTCTGCCCCCCCTTCCACCTCCTAAAGCTGTTTCGTTCATGTCCCACGCTTCGTGGGCTGAACAGGTTAAGGAGTCACCTGCGCCTGCGCCGAACGTACCAGGACTTTCGGATTATGCCGAAGGTTCCTGGACGGCTCCGGTGCTGGCGAAAGCGCCAGTATGGTCCTACCTTCCATTCACCATGGTGGAAGGACGACAGGAGGCTGTTCGTCGTGCTGTGCCCCCTTTAGAACAGGAGTTGGCCGCACATTTCCTGCCAGGACAGATTGGTTGGCAGAACAAAAAGCCTTTGCTTCCCACGTCGAAGGACCGGTTCACGGCGCACATGCTGGACAAGTGCTACATATTGGGGGCGCAGGCTGTGGCGGTCTCCAACAATGTGGCTTTGTTGGCATCAGCTGCCGCCAGGTTGGTATCGGGTGCGTCGGCCCCCTCATCTTTTGAGTTGGGCGAGATCTCCCAGGTGCTGGCGGCTATTTTACATCTGAACCAGGCTCACGCTGTTTGCGCGGGCCGGTCGATGGCATCCTCCATGGTGGCTCACCGTCATCTGTGGTTTTCTTTGTCCTCGTTGAAAGAGGCTGACAAAGCGCCACTCCGCAACGCCCCGCTGACTCAGACGGGACTATTCGGGGAGGCAGTCTCAACGGCGATCGACTCCTTTAAGCGGGTCGACAACGCGAGGTCGGAGTTGTCTCGACACCTGCCGCTGGCCGGACGGATGGCTCGTCCAGGACCGCCCTCCCGTTCTTCTGCGACGCAGCCCCCGAAGAGCAGCGCGGCGTCTCAGCGGCGGCATCGTAGGCAGCTGGCTACCTCAGCGACGGCAACTACGACAACGGCTACGAACCAGCAGGCGCAGGTTCCCGCCCAGGCTACGTCTACCCGCCGAGCGGGTGCCTTTACCTTCGCCCCAAAGTTTGACAATGGACCTTGGCCGGCGACTAAACTTAAACGTTGACTAGGCGTGGAGTTGGCAGAGGACGGCGCAGTCGCCGTTTTCTTCTAGTACCCCTGTGCTTCCTGCCCCCTTTCGGGTTTCGCCCCCCTTGGGTCGAGCCCTTCTCGAAGGAGAGTGCTCAGACGGCGGTGAGGGCGAGTTTTACGTACAGTGCCTTTCTGCAGAAGGCTCCTCAATGGAGAGCTCTTCCGTTGTCTCTGCGCTACTGGGATTGGCGTCAGAGATGCAATCTCAACGCGTGGCTGAATCGTACAATCAGAAAGGGTTACGCGATTCAATTTTGTCGACCCCCCCTCCTTTCTCGGGGGTGTTGGAGACGACTATGGCTTCGCCAGAGAAGGTGGCAGCCCTGTCGGCGGAAATACAGGAGCTTAGCCAGAAAGGCGTGATATCTGTAGTTCTGGAGGCGCAGAAGAGAGAGGGGTTTTATTCCCTCTATTTTCTGGTGCCCAAAAAGACGGGGGAAATGAGGCCGATTTTGGACCTCCGCATTCTCAACAAGTGCGTTGCAAAACGGTCTTTTCGGATGCTCACAACAAAACGCCTACTGGAAGCTATCCTTCCAGGCGATTTTTGCACGAGCATAGACTTGAAAGACGCTTACCTCCATGTGTTGATAATTCCTCGTCACAGGACGTTTTTCAGATTCGCTTTTCAGGGCACGGCGTACGAATATGCCAGGGTGCCATTCGGTTTCGCGCTCGCGCCCCGCACTTTCTTTAAGTGCGTGGAAGCGGTGCTGGAGCCTTTACGCAGGAAAGGAATCAGAATTCAGGCCTATCTGGAGGACTTGCTGATTTTAGCGTCGTCAGCGGAGCTGGCGATGGAACACACAACTCAGGTTGTGAATCAGTTCTCACACTTGGGGCTAGCGGTGAACTGGTCGAAGAGCGCGCCCTGGCCGAGTCAACAGGTAGCCTATTTGGGTCTCCGGTTGGACTCGGCCTCCATGACGGCACGTTTATCGGAGGAGCGGATGAGGAGAATCCTCTCTGCGCTACACCTCTGCAGTGCACCTATTGGGACTCATGTCAGCTGCCCACGCTGTGGTACCTTTGGGGCTGCTGCACATGCGCGCACTACAGAGATGGTTTGCTGGGCAGCGGATAGACCCTGTGCGCCAACGAAACCATCGTTTGGTGCTCCCCGAGTGTCTAGGGGCAGACCTAGACTACTGGAGGGACCCAGTCATTCTGAACCGAGGGGTTCCTCTGGGCAGAGTGACGTCGTTCGTGAGTGTTTTCACGGACGCGTCCTTGACGGGATGGGGGGGTGTGTGTCAGGGACAAGCAGTCCAGGATGTGTGGCCACGGAGTGGTCGCCACATCAACCTGCTGGAACTGGAGATGGTTCTGCTGGTCTTGACCCGCCTCACGTTGTTGGTCGAGGGAAAACACGTCTTGGTTTGATCAGACAATCGGACGACGGTGGCCTATATCAACCGACAGGGAGGAGTCAGGTCCCCTGCGCTCCACTTGTCGGCAAGGCATCTATGGCTGTGGGCTCACAGCCACCTGCGTTCTCTGACAGCTGCCCACATTCCGGGGATCCTGAATGTAGGGGCGGACCTGTTGTCTCGCCACGATTTGAGGGAAGACGATTGGCG